>MQUG01000100.1:0-177781 GCA_007213375.1 Steinernema feltiae
CTTGCGCACACGTCGCTGTGGCGACAATGTCGCTCCGTTTGCTTTTGGCTAAGATGTTCGTTCTCTTCGCGTTCTTTCTCATTTGTGACGTAATAACGATCAGTTCTTTCAGTGTTGAACCATGGGACTTCTAACAAAGGGAAGTCCCCTAAGCTGGGATGAGACGCTTCCTTACGTTGACTACATCAAGGTATGTTGGTGTTAATCCACAGTTGCAGTAATCGGCAACTCATTACAGAAGCATGGAATCGCCCAATTCATTCAACTCTATCACAGGCTCAAGGGACGCCAGGGTGATCAGCTGAAGTGGGGTGATGAAATCGAATACACAATCATCAAATACGACCATGAAAACAAGAAAGTTCGAGTCAGTAATCGAGCGGAAGAGTTGCTGAACAGACTACAAGCTGAGGAGGAAGTTAACGCAATGGTTGGCACGGAGAATCGCTTCCTGTGGCGTCCTGAATTTGCCGCTTACATGGTTGAAGGCACACCTGGAGTTCCTTATGGAGGTAATACAGTGTGGTTCATGTCAAACACTACATATATTGACGCTCTTTATAGGTCTAATGGCATGCTTTAACGTCGTTGAAAGCAACATGATTCGGCGCAGAGCAGAAATTGTCCGATTATTGAAGAAAGACGAATCTGTGCTGTCGATTAGTTTCCCCTCTCTTGGCACTCCCGACTTCACTGTTCCTGAATCGAAGGTCACGCCGGAAGATGAGAACGGATCGGGTAGATCGATTTATTTCCCTGATGATGCCATCTTCGGTGGTCATCCCAGGTATAATCGTCTGCACATCCTGTACAAGTCGTCATTTCGGTGTTCAGGTTTAAGAATTTGGTGAAAAATATTCGCGGACGACGTGGCGAAAAGGTGGCTATCAACGTGCCAGTCTTCAAGGATACGAACACTCCATCGCCTTTTCTTGTATGTTACAACTTTTGCTCTCATCGAATTGATTTTTGGCTGTTTGTAGGATAAAATTCCTCCCGGAATCGTTGACGCGGATGCAGAGCGGAATGCGAAGCCTGATCACATTTACATGGACCATATGGGATTCGGCATGGGATGCTGCTGTCTTCAGGTCACGTTCCAGGCTGTGAACGTCGAGGAAGCCCGTTGGTTGTACGATCAACTCACTCCGATTACTCCCATTCTGTTGGCTCTTAGCGCTTCGACTCCAATCTTTAAATCCTATTTGGCGGATGTGGATTCCCGTTGGGATATTATTTCAGCGGTAAGATTCGTTTTGATGTGTTATAAATAGAAAGTCATACAGCGGCAACTAAGCGAAGCCTTCGCTCCATCTATTTATAGCCAAATGTAAACTTTAATATACGTATTTCAGAGTGTTGACGATCGCACGGCTGAGGAACGCGGACTCATCCCACTGAATCAGAACAAATTCAAGCTGAACAAAAGTCGCTACGATTCCACGGATTGCTACATTTACCAATGTTCCGTCGGCTACAATGACATTCCACTGGAGTACGAGGAAGGAATCTATCAGCAATTGCGCGATGGAGACATTGATGAGCCGCTGGCAAAGCATATCGCCCACATGTTCATCCGTGATCCCTTGCAGGTACTGTGGCGCAGATGTAATTTCTAATGAAAGCACATTTTCAGGTATTCCGTGAACGTCTCGAACAAGATGATTCCAAGTCGACAGAGCACTTTGAGACTATTCAGTCGTCCAACTGGATGAATATGCGTTTCAAGCCGCCTCCACCGGACGCATCGGAAATTGGCTGGAGGGTTGAATTCCGGCCTACAGAAGTGCAGTTGACGGATTTTGAAAATGCTGCCTACTGCTGTTTCGTTGTTCTTCTCACACGGTATGCACTTTGCCGTCTAACTTAACTGACTCGACTGCTTTTTCAGTGTAATTGTCTCGTTCCGTCTGACCTTCCTTCTGCCGATTTCCAAAGTAACCGAGAACATGAAACGTGCCCAGAAACGTGACGCTGTATTAAATGAAAAGTTCTTCTTCCGACGCGGATTGGCCAACTGTGACACACCGCCTGATACAAAGAAAACCGCCAACTGCAAAACGCCCGACGACAACGATGTGGTGGAGATGTCGATTGGGGAAATCATCAACGGAGATGGACACGAATTTCCAGGCTTAGTTCCTCTTATTCGACAGTTTCTCGACAGCGCCGATGTTGATGTTGATACGCGATGCACGATCTCACAGTATCTTAACTTTATACAGGTTTTTTGTTCCGCTTTCTTTTGCTAATTAGTGTTGTCGTCCTTTTCAGAAACGCGCTTCGGGTGAGATTCAAACGTTAGCGCATTGGATGCGGGATTTTGTACATAACCATCCTGACTACAAGAAGGACTCGCACGTTAGCGATGCGATCACTTATGATCTCTTGAGACTTGTACGTTGAAAATCGTTTGTTCAATCGACTAAAACTAGGCTCATTTTAGATGGATGATATCTCGAAGGGCATCGGCCACTGCGGAAAGCTGCTCGGATGCTATAGGTCAAAAACCGATCAACTGATCCCTCCTGCGGTTCGACGTGCGGAAGAGAGCTTGATAGTAGGAAAAGCGTTGCGAAAGGCCACCGAAGCCTCGAAAGTTCAGAATAATAAAACCTATTAGAGGTATTTGGTTGTTTTTAACACTATATCTATTGTTGTGATAATCGCATATTCCACTTGTTTATTCTGGGTGTATTGACGCTCTTTTCTTCAGAATTACGCAGTATAAACCTTTCTAACTTGTGAATGAACTGCCTTCCTATTTGATTCGCACGAGTGTTTAACATCGTTTGCACCCACAGGAAACATCGTTTTGCATTTGTCATGGCTAACTGAGCAAGCAAGTGGTGCCTCTTGTGAGCCCAGAGACTCAAAGCAACGGTTCATGCAGCAATCGGATGACCGAATAACGGAGATACACTTTGTACATGTGATTTATACTTTGTGTTTGTCGAGAAAATAACAGTGCGTGCAACTGACCATAGTGATTTGGAGGATTGTGCGCTGAAGAAACGGTATCAACATCCAAACTTTCATTTTTTCTCGTTTTGCACTCTATCGGACTCTACCATTAACCTCTAGTGTCAGTGGAGAGCGATTGGCTGATTGTGAAACAGACGATAAAAGAACTCCCAACTACAAAATATCATCAGCTGACAATGATGTCGGCGACAGGTTGATTACATAATTCATCACGGAGATGGACAAAACTGTCCAATCAGATTGCAAACATTGTAGCACCGCATGACACCTGATTATTTGAGTATCATTTGTAGTGGTCAGTGTCCGTTATCGGCACGACCGATCATAAGCAAACACGGTACGGACGTTGACAGCAGTTGCATACTGTCTGTCGGTCCGTTGCGTCTCGTATATATCGCCGCGACATCGTAGAGTGACATTTTAATGACAAAACGTGATGAAGTCGGCCATCCTATTGTGCTGCCTCTTCTTGCAAGTCACATCAACCTGTGGCTCTTTGGTTGATCAGGTAATAAACCAACACTCAATGAGCTCACGTTAATTTCTGTTCAGTTCAATGCGACGTCACATCAGCTGATGAGATACATCACTAGTGGACCGGGAAAAGGAGTTGCGTATGAGTGGCTGGCTGAGTTGGCTGACGGGTTTGGGAGTCGGCAAGTGGGTTCAGAAAGTCTGGAAAAGTAATTGCGTGCATACGGTCGTTTCATCCATTTCCGTCTTCTAGAGCAATCGATTTTGTTGTTGAAAAATTGAAAAAAGACGGATTTGACAACGTTCACACTGAAGAAGTTCCGAATTTGCCACATTGGCGGCGCGGTGATGACGTCGTTATGATGCTTGGTTTGAGCGACTTTAATGATGACCACTCAAAAACCGCTGTTCAGAACCACGAGCTCATAAGCTGAACATACTCGCAATAGATGGAACACCCCCGGGCGACATTACAGCAGAAGCGGTGGTGATAACAGATTTTGACGAGTTGAAGGTAAGTGGAAGCCTCGAGAACGTGAATTGATGGATTAAACCTCCAGAATGTCAACATTTCTGGAAAAATCGTTGTTATCGTGGAGCAATGGACGGGTTACGGCGAAACCGCCAAAATACCGTCGTGCTGCCAACAACAAGTTGCTTCATGGCGCGGTGGGAGTGCTGGTCAAGTCGGTTACTCCCTTTTCAATCGGCTCACCACATACTGGAAGTGGTTCACGCGGATCAGCACTTCCGTCTGCTTGCATAACACTCGAAGAAGCGGAGATGCTGAAGCGAATCTATCAGCGAAAGAAGCGAATACTGATCCGCATGAATATTAAATCCCGCGAAGTGGGTAAAGTTTCATCGAGGAATACGATTTTTGACGTCACAGGTAACAGAAGCAAGCGCTGCTCGACTCTTTTACAACATTATCTTCAGGAACTACCCATCCCAATGAGATTGTACTGTTGTCCGGTCACATGGATAGTTGGGACGTTGGACAGGGGGCTCTCGATGACGGAGGTGGAATGGCTGTAGCCTGGCATGCATTAAAAGTTCTCAAAGATCTCGGCAAACGAGATCATCGTTTCGCTCCTAAAAGGAAAGTAAACATAGCAAGTTCTACCACTATAGACTGATTTCAGAACCCTTCGCGTAGTCTTTTGGACAGCGGAAGAGCAAGGCCTCTTCGGAGCGCAAGCATATTTCAATGCCTCGAAAGGTCGATCAGAAAAAATGTTTTTTGTCTCCGAATCTGATCAGGGAGCTTTTCGACCGACAAATTGGGATTCAGTTTTGAATGCTCAAGGCAACAAAACCCATGTAAGTGTTCGCGAAGCACGAGAACTAAGCGCCTTGCTAAGTGAACTTGTCACGTGGCTACTTGATGTAAGGTCATTGCGCGTTTAAGCATTGTTCTATGCAACAGTACTGTATTAGGCTGACTGCTTTCGTTGTTTAGCGTACCTAGCAGTTAACTGGCTTCCGTCAATTAGACGTCTTTGACGTAGCCAAGTTCACTTCGCGCTATATTGACAGGGCACCTAGTTGTCCGGCGCCACGTTGACGCGCGAGGTGTTCGTAACAACTCTAATTTAGCTCAAGAAACTGGATGAAACGGTGAAACTCATCAATCAGTTCGGCATTCCCCTATCGATCAAGGAGAGCTCCTCACAAGTAGGTTATCCACCTTTTGTAGAGCTGATCCGGCACTTGCAGGGTGATGTGGCGTCATGGGCTGCCGAAGGTGTCCCCTCCGTTAACTATGTGTCGGACAAGGGCACTAACTACTATTTTTATTTCCATCATACACAAGCAGATTACATGAACATCTTCCAAGAGGGCGATCTGGAGTACACCACTGCGATTTTCGCAACTCTGGCTCATGTGATTGGAAACATGGATAACTGGGAATAAATGCGGTCAAAGGGGAAGAGAAGAGAAGACAGGAATAAACTGGGATCAGTTCATATTGCACGTTCACATTAAGATTTGAAAGACGACATGAGGGCAAAACTGGCAGAAAATAAGAGGTTTACATAGAGTTCTATTCGGTTGGTCGTTTCGTTTACCAGGTTCCTCTGCACTTGGATGCACCGCAGCTGAAAGCAGTTTTTTCATTAAAGAAATGTCAGTTTTGTAACTTACATGCAATGGACCGGTTCGTATTTTTTGCCTGTTTTGCTTTTAACTACGGTGTTCGTCATTCCGTCCTTGAAGTAGTCGATCAGAAGCTCTTCTCCTGCAAATGCCAATGTAACGTACTGTTTTGACTGGAGCTACTGTAGCGTACCGGTCCTGATATCGCGGTTAGCAAAGTAGGCCAACCGATGAATTGAATACTGTCCAAAATCCACAATTGTAGGCATTGCCTTCAGATTCGGCTCGCACGAGTGATTAACAAAACGAGCCTCATTGCCGCGTTTTCCTGCATCAACGGAGAATATGTTTTCGCCGTAGCCATCCAGATCGAACGAGTACGTTGTATTCTCGCTAGCTTGCGCTTCAGCCATTGTCACCACATGGCCAACGTACTCCGAAATGAACGATCCTTGAGGAATGGCTTGCGCAGCGAAGATTCCCCAGCCGCGATCCCTGGTCTTGAATAGAACTAGAGGCATTTGACGACCGTGCTGAACAATTCTGTTGTGACACTTCTCTCGTCGGTCCTTATCCTGACAGTCGCAGGAAACGCTGCATTCGATGAGCCTTTTCGCTCTTCCTTTAACCTGGGTCTTTGTTAATCCTTGGTCTACGTAGAGAAACGGCTCGTCGTTCTGCTGCGGACAGCACCATGATTTGGAGTTGCAGGTCTTGCATGTACAGTCGATGGTGTCCTCAACGTGGAACAACTTCCGTGATACTGCCAACGAATACGTGTTTTCGAGCATGAACTGGAACACGGAATATTAGAACGAAGACAAAATAAACTCGCATTGTACCGTAACGTTTGGAGTTTCACCATCAATCCAATTTTCCACAAACAGCTTTCCTTGGCCAAACTGATTGCAAAGCACGTCGACTTGTCGTTCGAACAGCATCAACTTGGAAGCCGCTTTCCCCTCAAAGCTCGCAATCGTTCGTTGAGGAATATCGTAATTGTATTTTTTGGCGATTTCGGCACAGGCGCGCTGTCTCTGCTGGAACTGTTTGTGCAGATCCACTTTGCCTTTTCCTTTGTCTTCTTCTTTGACTTCAAACGAGTCAAGCGTCTCCCAAGTACATTGATCCACGGGCCACTCGGCCCATTTCGTGTAGAACTTCATTCGGCCGCTTTTCTGCAGCAAAATCAAACTAATTACACCGCTGACAAGCGTCTACTGTAAACGTACGGCATCCTTTGCGGAGAGCAGAATTCGTTGTGGCTCATAATCGTGTGCGTTTTTGCTCACGGGTTGCTTCTTTTCATCAGCCGCTGTTGGAAGATCAGTATCCAGACAGTCTGGTTGTGCCTCAATCCGAGAATTTACACGATAGTCGGTCAGTCCAGTCTGCAAACAGCGCAAATACCGTAATAACGCGTTGCTCTTCTATTCTTTCAACTAACCTTGGTTCTAATTTTAAAGCGCAGTTTCATAACTGGATTAGCAGGATTTGTGGTGTATTTGTCAGAACGAATAAAGTAAGGAATATTGCGGTCGTTTCCGTGATATTGACCTTCCTCGTGAAACCGTGTCTCATACGCAATCGAAAGGTCTGCTCTGCGTTTGATCTTGTGCAATCCTGTCAGCGCAACTGCCTGAATAGAATCAATGTGCGCAATGGCAATAGAACAGACAAGAACGTACGTAAACTTTGGTATTTTGTATTACAACGTTTTCGAACGTTTTAAGAATGAAGCTATTTTTCTTGCTCTCCTCAGTAGAGGTCGTCGGGTTTGTGGCCACCGGCTCCTCAGCTACAGATGCTGCTGCCTTTGGTACACGAATAGGGTTAGAGAATAGGGCTCGAACTGCTTTCGAGGTAGTAGGTCTTTCTTCTTTCAGTTTGCAGTCCAATAGAGTTGGAACGTGTTTCGAAGAACAAGGTTCTTCTTCGTCCAATTTCAAGTTTTCCAATGAGCCGACTGTGGTCGAACCGACTACTTTTTCAAAAGGTTTCACATCAGCATTCTGATCAATTAGAATCTTTTTGGAACTGCTCTCCACGGACTCTTCGACATCTTCAAGCTTTGGTCGCTTGGAGAGGTCGTTTTCTTGCTGAAAAAAGTGAATTTTAGAATTGGGGAAAATATTTTTGATTTGGTATTCTTTGATAAAACTGAAAGCTAGATTGGAGACAATTTACAAATTGCGACTTTTGTGTCGACGTGACAGTATCGCCGAGAAACTAGTTTTTCAAAACCAAACACTTTTAATCGAGGCTTTGCCACGTCTGTCAACTGCATTGAAAATCCCAAAATTCTTAATAACAGTGTTTTTATAGCATAATAACATACATTGGGCATCGGACTGTACGAGGGCTGCTGACAACGCCGTCGCGGACGGCTCTGACGAACTTCCGTATCACTATCCGAGACGATCATTGTGAACTCCGAGTCCAGAAGCTTGAATTAAAACCAGAGTAAAAGTGCTGAATATGGCACTGTGTACGGCGAACGGCACACGAGTGAGCTAAAGAGCAGAGAGACACAAGAATTCGCGCGCACAACGCGTACAGTCGTGGCAGGACCTTATAGGTGAAGCGCGAGGCGAACGTGGGCGTTCGTAACGCCATATGTACAGGGCCTGAAGAGGAGGCTCAAAAGAACAGACGTCCTTTGAGGAGGAGGAGGAGGAGGAGGAGGACAAGAAGCAGAAGATGGCCTGAGCAGAAGTGATTGCAAAATGCAACGCTGATCATCGAGAAACTGAGACACACACACCACAGGTGCTTAATTGCGAGTACAAAGCAAATGAGCAAAAACTTTGTTTCCATAATTGTGTGGAAATAAGTACCAAACAGCGTATAAGCACAGTCACTTCTCTCTGCACACCCACGCGTGACGAGCGCTGGAATAGTGGCCAATTTGTGTGTTGTTTTTGATATTGGAGTGGTGTCGGTTATGTGGGAGATTGCCAGTCATTTAGCGACGACATCTAATTAGTCGCGTTCAAACGGGCGGTCAATTTTCGCACACTAAACTCCCTTATGAGGTCTGCATGACTACTGTGTGATCCTCCTCACATCTGTCTGTCTGTTCCGGGAAGTTTCTTCGTTCATGTTTCTCACTCACTCCCTCTCGCTCGTGGTTTGATCATGAGACCACCGACCGACGACGCACTTTAAGCTCTCAGGTGTGCGTGGTGCAATGCCCTCTAGGTGCTCTAACATTTGTCCATGTCTCTTCTTAGTATCCAGGTTGCGTTGCCATGCACTCAATGTTTTTTGGTTTCAATTTACAATTGATTCGCTAGGTTACTAAGTGTATCTATCTCCTGTTGTCTTTATCGAATTCGCGTGTTATAAGCCAATATTTTTGAGGTTTGAGCTGTTTATTATTGAGAGGCTCGAAGAGGCAGCGTGTGTGTGTGATGTTTATATCGTTATCGTCTCAATGAGCGACTGAGGCAATCGGATCCACGGGTCATTTGCAATTTGACTATGTGCTCTCCTCTCGCATTATAGTTCCTCTCTCGGCGTTTTGTTTTCTCCTGTTGACGCTCTTTAGTACATGCGTATGTGCAAAATGAAAAAAAGAGCCCCAAAATAGTGACCTTTCATCAAAAATAGCCATTTTTTCAGAGAATAAAGTGCACGAGCGCTGCCTACACTACCATCAACTTACAGTCTTTAATGCAGGATGCGTTATGACGTCTCTGAAGAACGGTTCACAGTTGGAAAGTCTGCATACTGTCTTTGTTATCGTCTACCTTCAAGAGGTAGCGTGGATTTTCACACCTCTCATCATCAGTTTCAATGTGCTCATACACGCGTTCATAAAGCCACTCGATCCAAGTAGGTTTCTCGATACAGTAGTACAGGCGATTGATACGAGCTAACACCCTCCTCAGCCAGCAAATGGGGTAGCGTTGGTGTCTTCATTTTTTTCTTCTCTACGGGAACTCTTCTCACCGCTTCACTTTTACTCGCGCATCAGCGAGGTCTCAAAAAACAGCAGACATGCTATCTATGGCCGTATCTAGTTGTCAAATTCGTTCGCATGATCATTATACTAATTGGTACGTTTGCCACACGCTTCTCACTTCTCTAACGTTTCCGTGTAAACGAACGCTCGTTTAGTGTCACTTATAATTATCAGCCAGAAGGAATGTCGAAAAACATATCTTCACGTTGCGGTCTACGGTTTCATTGAATTCCTGTCCAGTGCTGTAGCCGTTGAAATCGTATTCCGGAGCTGGAAAATCTTGAGACAAATCACACGAAGACGACAACGTCGCGGTCAAGCTCGTGCAGAACTTCAAAATGCGCTAAAAGGAGCGCCAAGCATTTCGCATACCGAGTCGACCACTTTGTTTCCGAGAACGTAATAACCGCCCTGTTTGCAATGTATAATAAACGAACATTCTTTCAAAAGGAGTTTATTGAAGACACCCGCGATGCACACAGAGAGAGAGACAATAGGGGTTACACTTTGTCAAGCCTAATTTTTGGAACAACGAAATGTGATTTCACACTCCGTACGCTATTAATTGAACTCATCGATTCGTTCCACTGTTTGAGCACGCTGTTCTCGTTGCTAATATGATCGGGTGCCGAATGCGATTGACACAACTGATTGTTTGTGCCGGTTCGCGGTGATCGACGATTTTGGTGAAGATAGTAGTTGATTGGCGGTGGCTTCAACGTGTGCTGATTACGGTAGCACGCTGTGCTCGGTGATTCAATGTCGCAGTAGCTTTCTTGTGAACGATCGTCCAGGTCGCCACAGGAAGCGAAGATACGGTCTACGCACGTCCAGATCTTCTGAAAAGCGCGTGTTGATCAAGGCTAATCAGGTGGGATCACTCTGTTTTAACAGATAATTCCAAAAATCCAAAATTTTCTTCATCTAGTTTTGTCTTTAGAAACAATCGATGCAAATTGCAGCTTGATTATGTCATTCTTTTAGTTCAAAAAACGTTTGAGCGCACCCTCACAATCAAACTAGACTCATCAAAGCAGCATTGACTCACCGGCCACGGACAGCAGTTTTTACAATATCGATGAATAACCACAGGAACGACCACAATAAAAGTAATCAGTAGGAGGCACGTAACCAACGAAACAATAATCCACAGCTCCGGATAGTCGGTGCGATGATCACTGGACCATGGATTTCGCCAAGCCCACGGATCCCGAGGGTCTTGCAGGCTTTCGGTCAACTTCATCGTTCTGAACAAAAAAAACGTCTTTAAGTCGTCTAATAGGACGCGTGCCAGAACGCAACAGAATTTCAAGCAGCACAAAAAGATGAATTGAACGTAAACATGCACATGTAGTGTTACATGGTTATCGTGTTAGCGAGTCATATACGCTCCAATACAACCTTTTGTTCCCGTTGACCGAGTAAATATCACCGAGTACACTTCGAATGTCCTTAATCGATTGTTTATGAAAGGTTCGAACACCGTAGACGTAGAATGCGTCGTAGACCCTAATAGAGAAGCTCCAAAGAGCGTTGATATCGCGAACGCATAATTAATGAACTCTGAGGCTAGTGGGAGCGATTTGATTTCTTTGCGAATTTTTGAGGGACAGTAAGAGCGTCCAAGAACAAAAATTAGCTCAATCAGACATCAGACAACTGGGAAAACAAATTTCAAATAATGAATTTTCACCAACCTAACCAAAACATTGGATTTTTGGTGGTGTTCTAAAGCGCAACGCACTGAGGCATCGCTGATTCTAATCAATTATGCTCGGTGGACTGGCCAGCTAGGTCGTTCGCTTCAAAATATTTAAAAAAAATGACTTAAAATCATGATCACATTTTCATGAACACAACCGCTCAAAGCAGTTCAAATCGGAGAACAAGCAAGGAACACAATGAGAACTCAAAAATTCTCTCGTTGTCCATAACGAGAATCGGACACACAATCGGTGTAGAGTGGAAGAAGCGGAGCAGCACAGAGCCATAGGCCATGATGATGGCAAATCCACGAGACGAGAACGAGATTGGTGGGTACTCCTCTTTGCGGTGGCTCGTTCTCGTCTTGCGTTGCATGTGCACTAACAAGTCTTACGTATATAAAGAGAGACGGAAACAAAATATAGGAAGAGGCGCATAGGAAGAAAACATGCTCGTGTATTTATGAAATGCGTAGAAGCTTGGAAAATTTCGCGTTTGAAGCTGATGTCTTCGGAGATGTCTATCAAACGAGAGAGCTTAGGGCGCAAACAATAGAGGAAGAACACAGAGTGCAAGTGCAACACGTTATTGAGGACAGCTCGTTATTGAGGTGCGATTCGCGAAATCCAACTTTTGTTCAAAGTTCGATTTGTGGCGTTTTTGATTCAACGCTTTCTTTTCTCTCGATCTACACTTGAAAGGATGCGATTTGTTACGCTACTCTTCTCTTCTTCTGTAAAAACCAAGGCAGACACTTTGGCTGACAAGCAGACGATTTGACCTTCTTTCTGGCGAGCAGAAAAAAAATGGAAACATTAATTACAATTGATGAAAATGTCTCTGTCAGTCTGCGAATAAACGTTTATTTAACGCTTTTCATCCTCTAATGACGACATCCTCTTCTGCACACCGTCTAGATTAGGTTAAACAGGTCAACCTCACTTCACTTTACATAAAACGAGACAATCTCGCAAACGTTCAGAACAGCGGCGCGAGAGTCCTCTCTTTTGCACACGCTGGTGCCCTCCTCAAATCAAGTCCATTAGTGGAAAATGTTACTATTATTGGGGTCACAATATCGCCTCCTCTGGTCATGGAAGGTGCAATTTGCTTTTACCGCTAAACTAACGCACTGTTACAGTTTTTCATCTCTTTGTCTCTCTATTTAGGGCGGTCTCCTCAAAGTGGTGGTCAGTTTACACTACAGTAAATGTGGAATAAAATGACCTGCTCGCTGCTATTGTGCACTTGGAGTGCACTAAAATGGTGTGTGTACTTGTAAATTGCTATTTCCGCTATGCATTAAGAGAGTGAGTGGGAGAGAGAGAGAGAGAGAGAAAGAGCTGTATTAGGGAAGTAAGGTTTGTGAAAATAAATTCGAATTTTGCGTGGTGCCTCTAATGATATGCTTAGTGGATGAAAGTCGAGCTTCCGGCTCTTTTCAGAATGCGGCTGCCGCTATTCGTCTGCGTTGTTTGCGCACACGGCGTGCTAGCAAAAACACAATTTGACTACAATGAACTCAATCAACCTGGAGCCCAATTCTACAATGGCAGAAATTTGGAAATTCAAGTTGGTGCCGAGTCGACCATGGAGCTCCTGCAACGATGGCACGATCAGGCGTTTAGTGGTCTGTTTGCTGCCTTTGCGAATCAAAAGTAAACTTGGAAATAGCGCATGTGATGATCAAGTTTCTCGTCTTAGAGTGCAAACCCTTAAAGAAGAGCACAAAAACAGCCTGGAGGAGTGTTCGAAAAACGCGGATAGTCCACGTGCGCAAGCTCAATGTGTGGTCAAGATTTTGGACAGTACAGAAGGAAAAAAAACCAAACGTAAGCTCTAATCTTTACCGTGTCGTCATTGAGCTTACTGTACTTAGAAAGCGCAAAACTGTCTTCATCGAAACTGAGTGAAAAGGCGATAGCCAAATTGCGCAAATACGCCAAAAAGCGAACGGAGAAGGAGGCAAAAATGACGCTTAAAGCAGCGGACAAATGGATCGGCGGCTTCAAGGTCAAACGTGCAAAACGTTCGATTGTAGTGCAACGAAGCAATTTCACTCTGCTCACCAAGGATAGCAACCGTAGTCCGCTTGGAGTTGTTGCGAAACAGCTTGCGAGCGTAATTCGCGCTGTGAAGAACAAAAACGAGACAATACCGTAAGTGAATCGACCAGAATATGCCTATTCGTTCATTTAGTTGGTCAACTACCGTAACCCGCTTGCAAGAGAAGGCGAAAAAAATTCGTTGGGAAAAAGAGTTTGAAAAACAAATGAAAAAACGACTAAATCTGTCGCCAAACGGTGAACGACGCCAAAAGCATGTGAATAAGTCAGCGCGTCCTAAAGCTGGTCGATTCACAGACCATCCGGAAGAAGACCTGCTCTTTGAGAAGATTGACGAATACGAAAACAAGGTGAACCAGTCGAGTGAGGAGAAAACGATGCGCGGTGCGATGCAACTATTGCGGGATGGCGTCAAGCTCGGTTTAATGATCTCAGGCCAGAATGTGACAGATTTCGACAAGAAAACTGTAAAATTGGGTTCACCGAGAATAATGCCAGTTGTACCTGAAGAGAAGGACAGCGACACGGTATGAGAGCGGATTCATTGACTATGAATATCTCTGTGGCTTTCAGTTGTCGCTGCTATCGCCTGCGTTGTTCAGCTTGTACAACGGTGCACAGGATGAAATCGACAATATCACCAGTATAGCGCAACTGCTGAGTAGACTACCAAACAACGATCATGAAGATTGGCTTAATTTGATTGTCGAAGCGGCCGGTGTTGCGGATCAAGTGCAGAAACTAGAGGTAGAGAACACACACAATTCTGTGCCTCATTCACCCATGCTCTCTTTCTAGAGTCTAGAAGAGGACAAAACCGAGCGTTTCAAGAGACAAACCGGCCTAAACGGCCGTCCATTGTATTTCACGCGTGAAAACGTGACTGAAATTTATGGAGATTTTGAAAAGCGAAAGGTTGATACACACGAACAGCTAATTACAGGTCTGGCTCCCCAACAGGTTAGCCACAAAGCGTCCTCTTTCATCCACGTAACAAAGAGACAATTCAGCTTGATCAAATGAGCAAAACGGGATACACCTTTATGACCAAAGAACAACTTCACCACTTCTATGGACCCTCTTCACCGTACAACAGCACAGAAGCGCTGCACCGGTTAACCGCTCTTCATGGCAATATCACCGACAAGCACATTGAGCACGATCTTCGGATTGTGGCCGAAATGAAAGACTTTAACCTGCGTCAAAAGGATATTCTGCTCTCTCCGGTCATCAACTCTCCGCTCATTTTTGCCGGTCCCTTGATGTCACAACCAATTGTACTCTCGCCTGTTGTCCTCTCACCGGCAATTCTTTCGCCAGCTGTCCTAGGGCCTGTAATTCTCTCTCCTTGGGTCTTCATTCCGGTCATACTGTCACCTCGTGTTCTCTCGCCGTTAATTCTCAATCCACTGATTTTCTCGCCTATCATCCTGTCACCTCTTGTACTTCATCCGTTGATCCTCTCACCGGGCGTTTTCAATCCAATCATCCTGTCTCCTCTGGTCTTGTCACCGTTGATTCTCTCGCCTCAAGTATTTTCGCCGTTGATTCTATCACCGATGGCACTCAACCCTCTTATTTTGAATCCTGGCGTCGGTGGGCCACTCATTTTAAGTCCTTTTGTGCTTTCGCCGCTGATAGCGTCGCCACAGGTTCTGTTTGCTGTTGTTCTCAGTCCGTACGCTCTATCACCGCTGATTCAAAGTGAGCTGATCGCTAGCTCGGTTGTTTTGTCGCCCAGTTGGCTCAGTTAATAATAGTAGTAATGAATTAATAAAACAGATTTATACACGGATCGATCAGAATTCAGTCGGAATTGTAGAAGCTTTCAGTAGATTCGCTTGTAGCGTCATCGTCGCTAAAGTGCGCGGCAAGAGTGCACGCCGCATTGGGATTGCTGAAAGATTGAATTTCAATTAAAACTGAATATTTGATTTGAACTCACTCTAACACCGACGGATCCAAGCCTTCCACAATCATCTTTTGCCTCACAGCAGCTTCAATTACGCCCATTTTGATCATTTTAAAGTATTTCGAATAAGTTGGATGATCAGAGTTCTTCAGGACGTTCCGCTCCTCTTCGATTGGTTCTTCTGGCGCAACTTCGGGTTGCGTGTACGATTCAGTTGTCGGCTGCGAGTTTGTAGACGGTTCGAGTTCAATGGAGGGTTGTGAGGACTGAGGACTTGAGGTAGCTTGAGGTACTTGAGGTGGTGGTACGGTGTTTAGTCCAGGTACACTTTGGAGCTGAAAATATTGTTTTAATTGGAAAAACAAGGGTATTCGTTTACCTTCTCTTCTATGATCAGAAGCTCGGTTTCCACGCGCTCTAGACGTCTTTCAATTGCCAATATTTTGTTCTCGGCCGTTTGGGAAAATTTGTTCAGCAGGGATGCAACTTGCGACAAGTAGAAATTGGCAAAAGCAATGGTCCTCTTTAAATCGAGAGGCTTGACAGTGTTCAACGCAACGTCTGGGTTGATAAACGTGAAATCCGTATCCGTCATGGTTCTTTAAATTGAATTGATTAATAGTGAAGATGCATATGAAGATAATTCACTGTCGACACAACGAAATCCGACAAAACCAGTTTTATTTCATGAATTTATTGTATCGTAGTCATAGGCAATTATGCTCACAGGCATTCTACATATACAGACAGACAAGGAGGAAAGGAGGTGGGTCACAAATCACTTTAGAGAAAAACGATCAACGACACGATGTTCATCGACAGGCATGATATGATTGTTGGGTCGATTGGAAACAGTTGCAGTTGCTGGTCTTGCGGGAAGATGCACGGGCGAGTCATCGACCGAACTCTGACTACTCGGAGGCGGAGATCGATACATGATTTTGGCCATGTTTAACGGGGGTAGCTGTTGATCGGCAGGAAGAACTTCGTTAATGAGACGACCTAGTTCTTCCGCCTTTGGGACGATCTGCTTTAAGGCATTCTAAATGCCGAAAATTGGAATTTTGTCTGAAGTTTGAATTACCTCTATTTCGGAAAGTTTCTGATTTGTTGATTTGATTTTTTTCATCATAGCGCTAAGCTTCTCCGTATGCTGCGCGGCGTCTTGGTATTTGGAAACAGCAACAGCGGATGTGTGCTCGGCCTAAAAACACAAAACTGACAATCAATTCTTTGATCAACGCCAACTTACAAGCTTGATTTTGCTCTGTACAAGTGTCTGCTCAGCGCTGACCGTCTTCGCGCACACGGCCAAATGTTCTTGTATTCTGTAGCAAAATTTGAGAATAGGTTTTGAGCCAACTTTCAGAAAGACTTCAGGAGAGTCTCGCATCCCAGGTAACGCGCTTTTCAGAATTGGAAGAAATCGGCGAATTTCCTGCAATCGCTTAATTTCGACATCGTCGTCTGGATCGCCGATTGGATCTTGACCCGGCCTCACAACAACTATTTGATTTGAGCGTTTTACACTTGCGCCTGGAATAGTTTCAAAATTTCAGTAAAGGTCGCCAACTTCAAAGACTTACTCCGTTTGCCAGCGAGAAAAGAAATAGAAGAAGAGACCCCAGAGCCAGAAGACGAACTGCTCTGTTCGTTACCCATGACGTGTTTCAACAGCGAACAAAGCAAACTATTAGTTTCGTTTGAAAGTGAGAAATTTTTCACGTTTTTCTTCTATATTCAACGATTGCAATGCGACCTCCGAGAAGCGCTTTTCGAAATCGATCAAAAATGAATGCTTCTGGAATGCACACTTGTTGTAAGCACATGCGGAACAGAACGATGTCCTACTCTGTAAGCCAACGGCACTAAGCTTGTTGCTTGCTGAAGAATTTCAGTATCCGGATCAGGACGTTCGTGCAGTGGAATATTCAAATCTTCCTCCGGAGAGAGACGATGGTGAACCCAATCTTTGTCCTGGAAAACAATGCTAGAGCCCTGTTGTAGTTGTGAGGGCACAGTCGACATCACAGCTTTGCCGCTGCGGCGATTATCTGAAAGTAGAAGAGTTTATATTTTAACCGGTTGAAAATCAACAACAAAACAAAATGCAACGAACGACCCGTTTAGGCACGCACGAATCACAAAAGAACACGAGAATAGATAGGCAAATTAGATTTTTGAGTCAAAACGCTGAACCAGGAAGTTGTTGCCTTTGTCGACCTTGTATCCAAACTGCTCGTAGAACCCGATAAGACTGTCTTTGCATTCAAGCGACAATTTGTAGACGTTGAGCTTTTTGGCGAGAGCTACGAGACAGCCGTTTAGTGCCGCTCCGAGCTTCAGGCCACGTTTTGATGACGCTACGACGACGTCTTCGACGCGTCCTCGACAGCCGGCTTCATGAATAAACTTGAGTTCAATGACAAGAGTCGACGCGCCAACAATGTCGCCCGTACTGAAAGATTTTGAAATGCTTGGAGTTTGCATGCTTACGCCGCTTACTTTTGGTCTTCAATGACAATAACGTAGTAGGTCTGCGGTTGGATAGTCTTCATAGCTTGGAACTGCTGTTTGAATTTATCAAACGACACTTCGCCCACAGATGTCAGCTGCGTCAGAAGTTGTAGGAATCTAGAAAGAACCAAACGATATTGATTATCGCAAGAGTTTGTGAATATTGAATCTCCTACCCGCAATGATAGTCGTTCAACTGCAAGGGACGAATTTTCAATCCATCAGCCAGCTTTGGCAAAATTCCTTCTAGAAGTTTGGCGTCAAAAGCGCATCGTAGAGTTTCATTGCTTCTGAAAGGACGCACTGAAGGAGTGAAACGTTTACAGCAGAAATTGACAACAGAGCCAACGTGGCAGTTGGATCTGACACAGCGCCACGTTTTATCATTTTTATGTTTTGATCAAAATTGTACAACGATGCAACGAGCGCCGAGCCGCTGTACATTGAAGGAAATCAACTGTGACATTCGCTCTCCCATCAATTTTACGCTCTGTGTGTGGTCTGGCGATGGTACATGTCACTGGCGTTTGTTGAAAAGAGCAGCAATCGATGCGTTGAAGTACTTTAAACTAATTGCATTGCTCCGTTGAAAGTGACGCTATGCGCGGGGTTCGATTCAGTTTGACGCTCATGGATTCGCTGCTGCTGCTACACTCTTTCGCATAGTGTTTTCATTTTACAGCGACCGCTCGATGGCTTCTGTTGAAACAATCTGCGGATTTCCAAAATATCCCAAATTCCGACTGAATGAGCCACGCTTCCCGCAGGAGACATTCCTTGGACGCTATCTTCACTATTTGGATGTGATCGATCCAAGAACACTGCTCGTGTCGAATGTAGCTCCATAGGTCAGGTGCATAACACATTGAATGCTGTGCATTTAGAAACGGCTGCAAGAATGTGTGCAGTTGCTGAATGAACACAAAGCTGGAAATTCGGTAGCCAGCGACGCGGAACTATGGCATGCGCAGAAGATTAAACAAGCGATTCTTCATCCTGACACGCAGGAAAAGGTTTTACCACCATTCCGTATGAGTGGATTTGTTCCTTTTGGATGGATCACGGTATGAACTCACATACTTTGCCCTGATTAAGGTGTTCAGGTCACCGGAATGCTACTTCCCAATCCCTCGTGGCCAACTCTACTCTTCTGGCAATGGATGAATCAGTCTCACAACGCCTGTGTCAACTACGCCAATAGAAACGCGTCCAAAGCGCACGATGTTTCGGTCTATGTGAAAGCGTACGGCGCCGCAGTCTCAGCAGCAGTCTCCATTGCAGCCTGTCTCACGTACTTTATCAAACGCGCAGACCATCTTCCACCAACCACTCGTCTCATTGTTCAACGATTCGTTCCTCTACCAGCCACTTCACTTGCCAGCACTTTGAATGTACTGTTCATGCGGAATTCAGAGATCAAAACAGGAATTGAAGTGGTCGACGCATCCGGAAACATTGTAGGCACTTCGAAGATTGCGGCGAAGAAGGCGGTGTACGAAACTGCGGCCACCAGAGCGTTTTTGCCTGTCCCGTTGCTTCTGGCACCACCATGCATCATGCCATTCCTTGAACGGTTCGCGAAAACGCATTGAGAAACGTTTCCATGAACACTGATTTCAGGACAAAATTTGTTCAAAAATCAGCGATGCGGCACCTTCTGGTCAACGCCACAGTGTGCACCATTTCCTTTGCGCTCAGTTTGCCAGTCGCTCTTGCTTTGTTCCCGCAGCAGTCGAAAATTAATCGAGAGAAGCTCGAAAGTGAAATTCAGGAGAAGACCTCCGATCAGATTTTGTATTTTAATCGTGGTCTCTAACTGACAAGAACTGCCGTTGAATATATGTAACTAGAATATAACTAATAAAAAGCATAAAATATTCAGGCACTTTACTACTGTCCTAAAGGCTAAAACACTGTTGGAGCAGAATTGCAGCGTGTAAGCGATGTTACGGCCGCCATGAATAGATAATTGTAACACTAGAAGTAACAGGATCAGTTCAGCGTTCTTTTCAAACAAAACTCAAATTCAGAATCCACACAGAAAAAAAGGAAATTAAGAAAAGAGCAAGGCGAAATGATGGAATCTGAGGTTTACGCGGCATGCAGTGAGATTTCACTGGTCACAGCTACGAAGAGGCTCAAACTTCCGTGGATTACACCATGCTTGAAGCTGTTTTATAGCGTGCATAAAACCATAGCACGTGGAATAAAAACCCGAAACTCTATTGTTTAAAATTCGCAATAAAAACGTCAGCTTTAGTCAAATAAAGATCAAATCTACACAGAAACATCGTCATCATCAAAAAGCAACTAGAAAGGTTAGATCTGCGATTCATGCTCTATGAATGCACTAGCTTGCAACAGCCAAACGGTAGAGGTAAAAGTATTTTGGACGGAAATAGTACAGTATAACCGCTTTGCTTCATTAACGTTTGACATGTGCTGTGCTAAGCAGTGTGAACGCGTTGACCATTGCTTCAAAATTTATTCACATTGCTGACATAGACGAGATCATACTACCATTCGGAATCATCAAAATCATTCGGACTTTGGGGCCTTGGACGGAATTCCTGTTTTGGGAGCGTCTTTGTGAATCTGTTGTTCACGGTGATCAGCTCATGCTCAATTCTACGAAGTGCTTCTTCTCTAGTTTTCGCGTCAATCGTGGTTTTGGCGGCTTCATAATACTTGTCTTTCATGTCGAACATAACAGTAGGCTTGTATCCCTAAAACGCTCTCAGCGTTACAGTAAGAACAACGATTGAACGATGAACGACGCACCTCTTGTTTTATGTGCTCTTGAGTCCGTTCTTTAACAAATGAATTGAATCCAGAGCGTTTGAGCGCCGCGAACGTAGTGTGCACAAGCTCGCTTGAGTCTCCCGTCTCATTCATTCTCGCTTTCATCTCCGAAAATAGCAGATGTGTCTTTGGAGGTGGAGGCGGAGGCGGAGGCTCAGGAACTGCGTTGAAAACCGCGGCAGCCGTAGCCAACTTCTTTGCGTCAACGCCATCCTCGTTGTCTTCGGAAGCCTTGCGTTTTAGTGGAGAAGAAATCCACCAATCGTCCATTTCAGCGTCAATATCCGGAGCAGGAGGTTCAGGATTAATGATTACACGACCGGTAGCACCGGGAGTGAATAGTCTCCTCAGGATGTAATCGTCCATTGTTCTGAATTAAATTCAGATTGAAATAAAGAAGAGCGCGCGGAAGAGAAATACGTGACGTAGACGTAACGCAAGCGAGCGAGTAGCTGATTATTCTCGTTTCCTAGTTGCCAAATTACAAAACGTAATAAATAGATTTTGAAGACTTTTCCAGTGTGGAGTCCACTGAAATCGAAGAGCCGAAAATAGAGTCGGCCGGCTTGCGTCTTAGGATTGTTACCTAACAATCCTCGACTCGATTTGTAATTGTTGTTATCAAGCCGCAGCGATTTTTGTAATACGAGCTTTTCATTAATTCAACTAGCTGTTTTCTAGCCAAATTGAACGGATACAAACAAGGCAAATTTACTTCGCTTTAGTGAATATTGAGCCAAGAACAACATGCCCGTAATAAAACAAATACAGCTTGATTTTTGGGTCTCTGAACGACTAAACAGATTTTTCCCGCTATCAATAACTGAAATGAAGAGAAAAGCCTTGCATAGGCAGCGTCTTAACGTCGCTGAGGCAACGCCACGCGTCATATGAACGTTTTTCACTGCACGCGTGAATGTGCGAAATTTCCTACATTCATCGCGAATGCGTCACGCGAGCATAACTGGAATGTATGTGTAAGTTCACAAGTTCAGAGTTGAGCAGAAACACACTTTATTTCGGAACCAGACAAAAAACTCCACCTATGATGTCGAAATTCAACTGCTACAAAATTCAATCCGACTGAAACAGTTTCAGTAAATCAACGAGTACAGTAAGCAAAGCCATTGATCACAACGAGAGAAATTTATCCTTTATAATCGCCACTTCAACGTTAAATATCACTTTTTCCCAATCATGCCCATCATGCCGCCCATCATCGCTCCAGCGACAGCTCCTCTCAGTGCGCCATGTACAATTCTAAATGGGTAAATCTCTGAGGGTATTGCTTCCATTTATACTTACCCGCCACCGCCGTAACCGTATCGAGAACCATATCCGCCGCCGTACATGGGATAGCCGCCATAACCGTAGCCGCCACCGTAGCCGCCACCGTATCCGCCATAACCGCCGTACATAGGATAGCCGCCATAGCCTCCGTAGCCGCCGTAGCCGCCATAAGGGTACCACGCTAGGATGGGCTGAGCGGCAAGCAGAAGTACGAGAACGAAGACGGAAGGATTCATTTGGTGTTTCAGAATCTGGAAAGAACCGAGTGGAACCTTTGCGAGGACAACTTAAGTAGGAACGTCTCAATAGCGTCGCTCAACGAGGTATTCTGATGCCTCTTGACCTTTTAAGGGAAATCGAAGAACCGGTTCATGTTCCATCTCGGTAAAACCTTTCTAATCAGAGAAAGAAAGTTCGCTGAACATTGTCAACTGACAACATGACGTAAGAGATGCCGAAAAAATGCACGCAAACGTGATTCAGCGTCGATTGGACGAGATCGTAGCAGTGGGTGGAGCTCCGATCATCTCGTCTTAGGAGCGACAAAAGCGCACTTCCTTGAAATTGCTTTGTTGTTGCAAACAGGTGAGCAAACAATGATGACTGAAGAAGAGTTTAATCGAAAGTCGTCACCTCTCTAAGCGTTCGTCATCAAACATTAAATGTTGAAAACTGAAGGAACACAGACATGTGCGCGAATCAGACAGGCTTTGCGTAAGACTGACCTTAGTTTGATTGCCTGAGGGTTTAGCGGTGCTCCCGCATGGTTTACGTTGTTTTCGGCCTGCCAGGCGCAGAAGCGTACAAAATGGCGGTCACAGAAACGTCTATTATCTGTTAAACAGTTTGATTTCCCCAGTTTAGTTGGCACATCATGGGCGCAATCCTCACGAACATCGTCTTTTAAAGCAAGACCGAGATCAGTGCCCGTTATACCCAAAGTGACAATCCTTGTCATCTGAAAGCGAAGTCTTTTAAATTTCCTTTTAAACGACCCGAATTCCTGAGGTTTGGATGGAAATTCGGCGTCCGTTGTTCACAGAGGAGTGAACCACGATAATTGTGACAGATTGGCGCAATCCTCTCGACCAAAGTAACGCCTAGCAATCCTCGTCATCTGGAAGCATACAACGAACAGCCATCGTTCCCCTTGCATCCTCCTCCTCGACCCGCTCAAGTAAACGATGATCTTCATGAATGTAGAGCAACCAAACTGCGAAAAAACATTTAATAAATAAATTGTATAAAGATTTATGAGCGAATCATTCTAGGAAGGCATCCCGCGCTATCACAGTATGTTAAACTTCCGCACACAAGGCACTTATACTACTCTCTACTCAACCAATATGAAGCGTGTTAAAAGCATCTCCAAGCACACAATTAGCAATTGCCAAAGCGATCCAGCTCTTTGAGGTTCACAACGGCAACACCATTTTTCTAAATGAAACATTTTTTGATTTAATCAACTAAAGCGCCATTGCGTTACCTTCTTCCTTTTCTTTTTTCCGTCGTTCTGAGACGTCTCACCGTCAACCGGATTCACCGAATTGTCCGCTCGCGAAGCAATGTACTGGAATGCGGAAGACATGTCCTTGAGAGATTTGACGGAGCTTCCAGATGGTCCACTTGCAGTTTCTGGCGTTTCACCGAGTGTTGGCCACAAGTCAGGCTTCGGAAGTTCTTTTTTTGGTTTTTTTGGAGCTTCAGAATTGGCAGATTTCTGTAGTGAACGATTCAAGTTGATGATTAATGCGATTGAGACTTACTTTGGTGTCTTTCTTCATGTTCTTTCCCCAGCTAACATTTGCAACAACTGGAGCAGTTGAATCGCCTCCAAGCGATGGGAAATGAGAAGTCGAATGCAGAGGACCCTCAAGGCGCAGTTGTGCACCAGACAGTTTTTGAGGAGGTGCACTTGCGGGAATAAGCGAGATTTTCGATTTTGCTTCCTGCAACACAACAATGACTTGTAATCATTTCAAACTGCGCCATTCGCCTACTCGAGAAGGTGGCGGAGAAGAACGTCCCGAAAACGATGGCTCGTCGTCGTATGCTTCCAGATGACGACGATTGCTCGACGTAACTTTCGGTATGATGACTGGCACTGATCTCGCTGCTGTTTTGCTTGGAGCAGACGACGGTCGCGATGATTTTGACGATAATGTGATCTGTAGCAAAATGTTATTTTAGTATTTTAGAAGAAATTTTTGATTTTAACCTTTGCAAGCGAAGGGATTAACGGATTCGCACTTCTGTGAACAACGGACGCCGAGCTGCTGCTGCCACCCAAAGTCGGAAATTCGCTCTCTAGTGTGCGCACCTTCGGCTGTGACGCTTTGACCTAATACAGAAATTTGAAATTGAAAGAAGAATTGGATTTTTACCTTTGGACGAGACGAGATTATCGGATTCGCAGGTCTCTGGACAACTGGAGCCGCGTTACTCGTTTCGCCACCCAACGTAGGGAAATCGCTTGCGTTTGTGCGCACATTGAAGCTTCGCGTAGCATAAGGAGTCGGTGCGGGTCGACTACTATTCTGCGCAGAGGGCACAATGACGGTTTCTGGCATTGGCGGAAATGCAGCGGAAAACGTCACAGTACCCCCTTCTTCGGCTGATTGCTGAGTTGTGGTCGGCTGAGATGTTGGTGGACCTGCAGTCGGAGACGTTCGAGCATTCTGAGACGATCGAACATGATTTGAGCGAGCCCGATAGCCGGCGCCCAGTGTACGATCACTAAACTGAAAGTCCATCGCCACAATGCGTCTACCGTCGCCATGTTCGCTGGCCGTATGAACGTTCAATTCAAGTTCAGTTCGGAACACAATGCCCATCTGTTTGCACTCGTCAATGGTGCACGGATAGTGCGTTTTGTGATAGTGAGTCAACAGTTCGGTCATTTCCCTAAAGAAAACATGAGAATAGAAGCTCGCATCTTCAGGATCTCACTTGTAGAACACGTTGTTCACTCCATCAGCGTCGCAAATTTGGCAAAAGAAGTGATCCTTGCGCAAATGCTTGTATTGTTGCTCCAAATCGAAGAATCTATCCGTACAGAATAGACATGCCGGGTGTCCTGTTGAGCGGATGGACACAATGAAGGAAATTGATACAATTGAACGCTGTTACCTTTAAAGCTTTTATCGTCTCGATCACCCCTTCTCATGTGCATCTGCAACGCTTCGCTAGGGTACGTCTTTCGTTCCCACGAGAACAGCTTCAGGTTGTCCGTACAGATGTGACAGAAGAATTGCTTGTGTTTTTGGCCATAATGCTGGCGAAGTGCCTCAAAAGTTGGAACGCTAAACGTTTCTTTTCTGAAGGAAACATGATAATTATGCCAGGCTCAAAACGAAAAGCTACCCGTTGGAACAGAGCTTGCACGTATGCTTCAGATAATGATCGAAAGCATTCCTTGCGTACGCGCTCTCAAATCGAATGTTGTAATTTGCGGAATCAGGATGATCCACAAACTCTGTTGGTATTTTGAACGCGTCCCAATCTTCTCCGGGCGTTTGAACAAAGTACATCTGCAAAAGTGTTGTTAGAGAATAGGACGACAGGAGGATTGAAGCACCATTGTGATTGTTGCACGACACTGTGGACAAGTGTCGTGGTCGGTGAGGACTCGCATTCGAATCGCGCATTCCATACACACTGGATGCTTGCAGTCGCCCACTGCGAACAGATCCGATACTTTGCAGCAAATAACGCATTCGTGAGGAGTTCCTTCAAAGTCGAGACCACAGTGTCCAACTCGCTCGGTCGCGGCAATTTTCTCGAATAACGCCTCCTGCTCCTCGGGCGTTAAAGTGAACTGTTTTGGTTGTCGGTTTCGTGTGGTGTTCGACGAAGATTGGCCGTTTCGCCGCGTACCCGGAGAGTTTGAGGCTTCGCCAGATCTTTTCTCATTTGGTCTCCTGTTGTTGTTGTTGGACGACTTGCCACGGTCAGCAGAAGACTTGTTGTTGCTGCTTTTGTTCGATCCAGCGGGGTTGTTCTGCTGTTGACCATTGGACGACATGATAAAGAAAATAGCAAAAGTCTGTAAAAACGCGAATTTTAGAGAATTGATTTTACGTCCTAACACGTCGGCATGCACGTTCAGTTTAAGACGCGACTTGTACTCCGCAAACTGATAAACGCATCAATTGATGATCACTTGTAACGCGACACACCACAGCAGCGTACAATGAATGTATGATTTGCAGTTCGTTTCGGTGCACACGAACGTATGACAAATTGACAGTTGCACAATGTTATCTTTCCGTCGACGTAGCGTCAGATAAGAGATTTGTCGTTGCAAGAGTCCAACCAAGGCCGAACAGGATTTGCATATAGCAATTGGACAATGATATATGAATAAAAAGGTTAGATTGTGTAAATCTTCGATAAATTGAGTCAAAACATGCTCAGAGAAATGGCCAGAAAAAACAGCATCAAACTTGAAACCGTTATTTATGGCTTGCAGCAATGCTACAAGTTTGCAGTTTTTGAATTACGATTTTCACACTTTTGATTTTCAGTTATTTCATACAGTTTAAGAGTAACACCTTTATAATCACTAAAACTGTAACAAAATGGAAATACCGGTGGCTGTAAGTTCATGAGGGAATGAAAGAATTAAGCAAAAAGACCCCAACTGTAAACATTTCCCAGTTGAAAAGGATTTGGCGTGTATTTCGGCATACAAAGTGTTGTAAGCCGAAAAACTAGACTAGCCATGTATAACCTGTACCTAGTTTAAAGCACAGGCGCATTTCTAGGCTTGCTGAGCCCTGCTATCTGGCATCCATTTAGCATCTGTTTTCCTTGAATTTATTTGAAGACAGTAGGTTTGCTTTACGATACCGTAAGCGACACTTTTGTCCTTTAAATAGAAGCGAATGTCGTCACTAGGCCAATGGATTTTCCATTACAGTCTACAGCAAAGTGCAACATTCAACAAGAATAGAACGATCATATGATGCATAAAGATACTACGTTGGCAAAAACTTGGCGTCTACATTGCCATGCAGAGCTTTGAACTTGAGCTAGCCAGGTTGTGAACGGAGCCTAGCGCAAAGCCCAGGCTTGCAGAGCTCTCATTACCCTGCTATCTGGTATCCATTTAGCTAAGCTTCTGTGACCATAATTGTAAAGTAAACTACGGAATTTCATGAAACCATTCATCGTTTGTTAAAAACCCCATTAATCCAATCTTATTCCGTATCGCTTCTTCCGTCGGAACGGTCTCAAGACAGCGCGTTCCCATCTTTGCTGACTACAATTCTCCCATGAATCATTGTGCACAGTGAAAGCGCGCGATCGAGCGTGACATTTCATAATTGTGCCATTTGCATATTGTCGATGCGTCTGTTACGAAAACGGAACCGTTTCGATTCGCTTTTTCTCTGCAGCTTCCACCAACCAGCTAACCAGTCAATCGTCAGCAGCAGCAGCAGCGCTTATCAGTGAATTCAAATGCATGCCATTAAGAGTAAAACTCTCTGAACGAGAAAAATCATTGTTATCTCCCGCTATCGTTGCGGAGGGCTCTGATGTGAGTTAAACAGAGAGAGAGAGAACCACCCCAAGAAGCACTTCTAATTGTGTGTATCGCTCAGCTACGTCTTCTTCTTCTTCTTTCTGTTTGTGTGTGCGTGTCGTCCCCTGTGTTGCTTACTTTCCTCTATATGTGTTTGCTCTCTCGTTGTCGTACATCAGATATACCAAAGTCTTAGCAATGTGTGCATCCTCCCTCAGCGGTGGCGGCCGCCGCGGTAAAGAAGAAGCGACTTGTGGCAGCTTAACTAGCGAGACGACCGGCGGTGCAAGCAGCCACTTGGCTACCGTATTTGCATAGCCTCACAACAACACTTAACCTCTTCCTGTTCCTTTTAACGCGCTTAAATTACGTTGCGCCTCAGCTTTGAATCATACGTAGTTGGTTGTAGGTCTGTTTCGTGATATTTGAAGCTGAACCCTGTGGCTAGTAATAGTCTGAGCCGATAAGAGCAACAAAAAAGAGCGCCCAATAGCGTTGCTTCACTCAGATGGGCGACCATTTCGCACTTGAACACAGTTGTTATCATTTTGTTAAAGATGTGTTTTATTGTCCGCCACAAGCACGCCTTTTGCCCTCTCCACGGACTCCAAACAATACGCTATACATACTGTCGTCTCACCAAGCGGCAGGCAAAGGTCTTGGCCGCACGCCCAATGGGGCGGTACACTCACAAGCGGCCCTCTCTTCTCCTCTTGCCGGTTTCCGTTCGTTCGGTGATTTCAGTCAACCGTATTTGGTGTCTGAAAGACGGTTGTCTTCGGCTTTACCATCCGCTTCGCTATTCTTCTTCAAACACTGTTTGTTCTGTGGATATCGTCGTACCTGAGCAATATTAGAGAGAACGTTTAAATTCTAATACTGTCAGGTAAAGACGATATCCTAGACCAGTGATCTATTGGAACGATAGGTAAGACATACTATAATTGGAAAAGATTCATCGGTTTATCGTTCGCTCGCCGTTTTCCTACGTCGTGTTTACACTATAAATAACGGGTAAGACTGACTTTTGTCTTTTTATATGGTTTTTTGTTTTCCATTTTCTCGACAGCGTTACTTAGAAAGGTAGTTTTGGCTAGAAAAACAATTTGAACTGCACAAAGACTGCTTTAGCCAAAGATCTAGGCAAAAAGACTAAAAGAACTCTGACGGTAAGTTTAGTTATCGCTAAATCACGCTCTACGAAGCTGGCGCCAAACTGTTCTAGCGCGGAATTGTCCTGCTCCGAAATTCTCTGAATTTGAAGCGTGCTCTCAAGAACTGTGCGGCCGGTAAACCTCTAACTACGCTGTCCTTTAATTATAAATGTTTAAATTTAACTGAAAACTTGACAAAACCGTTGTAAATTCTTTAATTCTGGATTCAAAGACCAACTTTAACTGCACAAAGACTGCGTAAGCCAATGAACTAGGTCAAAAGACGAAGGTAGTTAGCCTAAAGTTCAGCCTAGGCTTAGCTATCGCTCAATAACGCTCTACGAAGCTGGCGCCAAACTGTTCTAGCGCGGAATTGTCCTGCTCCGAAATTCTCTGAATTTGTAGCGTTCTATCACTAACTGTGTGGTCCGTATAACGCTACGCTGTCCTTAAAATATGAATGTTTAAATTTAACTCTAAAACTTCGCAAAACCGTTATACTTTGTTTATTTTGGGATTCAAAAACCAACTTAAACTACACTTAAAACCGCTCTGTAGCTCTACATTATGCTCTATTTCATTGATTATGTTCGCCGTGCAGTTTCAGCAACCGCTTCTGATGACGCCAGTAAATCGGCATGACGAGATGCTTGAGAATGCGCCACGGAAAGAGATGTCGCAGGAGCATCTGTATTTCGTGGTTGAAACA
Source organism: Steinernema feltiae (assembly GCA_007213375.1). Lineage (NCBI taxonomy): Eukaryota > Metazoa > Nematoda > Chromadorea > Rhabditida > Steinernematidae > Steinernema > Steinernema feltiae. The sequence continues at coordinate 29,208 of MQUG01000100.1, forward strand.
TCCGCTCGTTGTTGTCGCAACGCCTATTGTAGAAACCGCCTCTCGAACAAATGCATCCGGTGTAACCACGAACAAACTCCCGTTCTGCAATTGTCAGTCTTCTTTTAAACACAAACGAACGATTTGCTCACCTTGTAATAGGTCATATTTGTAGCTACAAGCGCTGGAGTGAGGCATTGAACTCGAATAGAGTCATATTCTCGGTCGATTGACTCGGATAGAAAGGAGACGAGCGATTTGGACGCGCAGTACGATGCCAAGTAAGGAATTGGTCTGTAGCCTTGAGACGAAGAGAGCACAACTATCTGTCCTCCTCCATGACGTTCCATTGGACGTAAAACCATCGACATGAACTGAACTGAGAGTATTTGGGAATAGCTAAATAGCGCCTACTTCAGCAGAGCCAAGTGCATTCACTTTCAACACTCCACTGTCGGCTTCTGGATTGTCTCCGTAGCGTTCAAGGTACTTGCGTCCTACACCCACGCTGTTGACTAAACACGTGAACATGGACAGGCAAATTTCCGCATTATCAACGTACCGACAAACCCGATGTCGACGTCGGTCAAGTAATTCCGAAGTGCTTGGTAGTCGCCGTTGTAAAAGTCAAAAAGGTACGTTTTAACTCGACACGCTTCATTGTTTCGTTCTAATCAACGCGTTTCTTAGCCTACAGAAGCGGACTGCTCACCAAGTTCCTCCTTGACAGCGTTCAGTTTGTCTTGATTTCGGCCAATCAGAATGAATTTCCAAAGTCCACGAGATGCCAATTCGAAAACGTACGCTTTACCGATGCCATCAGTTCCACCACTGACCACTACAACTCCCATATAGCATCAACGCAACTCGATATACAGTAACAAACCGGTCCATCTTGGCTCGTATTGTTTGAGATTAGGCTGTCGAAAACGTGGAATCACACGATAAACCAACACTGCCCACGTAAGCGCAACAAGTGTGCGTACAAAACGATATGAAGCGTATACAGACAGGATCCACACAAAGAGCTCCCAGGGAACCGGCATTGCGCAGCGCTAATCGTTGTGGTGCAGAAATGACAGGAAAGCGACGAACATGGCAAAGGCGTTGCCTTTCCACCGACCTACAGTGCGCGACGATAGAATCAACCATGATGAATGCTTGTAGATAAGAGCTTAAATTTGTCAACAAGAAAAGGCACAAGTATGCTGACCTGCTGGACCATCTGGACGATTTGCATTATTAACTTAACTTATTACGCTTCACAGAATATCACAGTTTGAAGAACACACACACAGAGAGAGAGACAGTATATACATTTGCTAATTTCCAATAATTTTGATCGCATTTGTCTTCCAATAAACGCCAGCGCCGTCCACCACAAGTTTCCACACGTACGGCACGAAGAACTCAACAGTGTTGTCGTCTTCAACGTATTTGAACTTGAGATCGGGAAACTTTTTCAAACGGTCCGTTGGCCATTGAATCGCCGCCCTCGAGATGACATCAAGCACCTCTGCGACAGTCCCATTTGCGACAGGTTGTATTTGAGAGGCAAAATGGTCAATAACCTAAAACAAAAAACATCAAATCCAGTTCTGCTCTCCTGAAACGTACCGCAGAAATATTCCATATCAGATCTTGGAACATTGGATGGTTGTGTAACGTGGTGAAGAGTTCGCGTTTGTACAGTATCGTGTAGATGAGGTGCGGATTGTGCCGAAGATTGTTCGACAGACAGCTGTTGCACATTTCAAGCACAGTTCGTATTCCCTCTTCAAGTGCAGTGATGTCTTGGTGCTGGAAAAAATAAATATTTTAAGCAAAGCGAAGAAAATAATTGCTGAATTCTAGTACGAGAATGTAGGACCTAGGCACAGAACATTAAATGAATACTGGGCGTTCCCAGCTGTGGCTATCCTTACTTTTCACGTTCAAAATGTTATTATAGGAGATGTTCTCCAGGCTTTACGAAGCGTGCAGGTTCATACTCCCAAAGTAAAAGATAAAACTGGTCAAAGCATGAAGGCTTTGTGCTGGGCTTTATCTAAAACCAAGTCAAAGACTAAACAAAGCAGACCCCAGGACAACTAAATATCAATAAACAAGGGTTTTGCTGCACAAGTTTTGGACTAAGCGTACCTCCAGGCGCCCCATTCGATTTCTCAGTCACATCTAAATATTAACAATTAACGAGAACATTCTCTGATAATTAGTAAAATATGTCGGGGGAAGAACAATTCGGCCTGTTAAAAAAAAAAAAGCTTTCCAACTGTCCGAACGGCTACGGATAGCACAGCACCTGTGTATTCAAGGTAGTTAACTGCATGACAGTCGTTATTCGGATGACAATGGCACTGTTAATCTCCAATTCCTTAATATAATACTCCGGTAGACAGATATGCGTTTAAAACACACATCTAATTTGCTATACTGACAACGAATGTCCCAAAACAATTTTTTTTTAATGGTACGCGGTCAAAAGACATAAAATTACGTTTTAAGTCTGTCTGCCTGGTAACCAAACAAACGGCCAAAGCTTAAACCAGTTACAAAATTAGACTTTTAAAGCCTAATCTACCTACGGCGCGTTTAATTAAATTAATTTTGATTTGTTTGTCTTTTGACCTAATAAAACAATAATTGTCTCTTGACTTACGTAGTTGTGGTTTTGTATCTCCGACAGTTCGTTCTCCGCGTTCGCTCTCATATGTTCGATCAGCTTCGTGTGCCGTTTTGTCATTGTTTCCAATAAACCAATCAATTTTTGGCAAACGTACGAGGAGAGTTGCTTAAAACTTGATGACATGTTGGCTAACGCAGCGAGACAATTCGTATGCAAATAGCGATCCTGAAAGTAAGGGAAAATCTGAGAAGAGAGCTTCTACAACCGTAGCATACTCTGGTTTTGATTGTGTTGATTTGTATTGTTTTCGTAACAACCAGTGTGATCAATCCTCCCAGCGATATGTCTCCAAGTGGGCGATCTGCGTTGAACCAGTCCACATTTGAAATCATCTAAAAAAGTCCAAATTTTCTGAATTTCTGAAAGTCGACTGACCGTCTCGTGGACAACTTTACAAAAGAAGTCATCTTCGCTGAGAATTAGCAAAACGATCAGCGATAGGTAGAGATGGTGGGACAATGAGCCTGTGTAATCCGGGCCAGAGTTTAGAACTTTGATGACTGGTACGACCTGAATGTTCCGTTGCAACTACAGTAACGAGGTCAAAGATCGCTTACTAAATTCTCCAAGTTGATCCGCGATAGAACATAGTTTCTGAATCCGCTGTTCCGATGCAGCAAAACGTACAAAAGCAGCATATGCGGTTGTAAACGTACAGAAGCGCACAGACGATCGTACAGTACGCTGTAGTCTATTTTGAAAATTGACGAGTCGATTGAGCAGGCAGATACTTCTGCAAGGAAGAGATTACGGGTTTACGCGGAGTCATTCTCACCTTGAGCGTTCTTGAAACTAGAAAGTGATTCTTTTACAAAATTCATTTTGTCAGTGTTACACGCTTGACAGGCAAGTGTAAGGAGAAGAAGGCAACTGATGCTACCCAATGAAGACGAGTTGGCAGCTTCGTCGGCGGTGTTCTCGTAGCCGGTAACCGTTTGCAGGATTGACCACATTGACGCTAAACGTTGCAATAAAGCGACCATCAACTGTGAACAAACGAACTCGCTAAACTGATCACAACGCTCTCAGACTCCAGCTTCTTGTGTTGCGGGATTGGATCACTGTGGAGCAGAAAGTTGTTCAGTAGAGCCTTGCTCAGTGCTACGGACACGTCTTGGCCTCGGCTATGGAGGTACTCAAAAAATGGATCCGATGTCATGATTGTTTCCGAGAAAAGCTGTCGACTGTGGATAACGAGAATGCAGCGGATTGCTTCGATGTGAACGGCAGTTGTGTCTTCACTGAAACAAATGCTCTCATTTGATTGAAAGCCTCGCCAGAGTAAAACTCACTTAACAGGCAAATCGCTGATTGTCGAGAGCAGGACCTGGTAGAACTGCTGTGCATAGTTGACCTCGTCCGTTTCAGGATTATCTTCGCTTTTGTTGTTGCTTCCGGCTTTAAGAAATATGGTGAATCTATGCGAACGTTCTAGACGCAACTAACCGAATTCCTTTGACGAAAACGCGTTCGAAAACTCCGATGTGCTCAGTCGTTCTGTGAGGAACCTGCAGACGTATCGGATTATTGTCAACGCGTTTGCTGATTGCCAAAGAAAGATTTTACTAAATATCACAGAAACGTTCGGTGTATCATCAGCGATTCTGTCCTACTTGTGACACATTTCCGAAACATCCAATTCGGAAGCTCTGCGCAGAAATACTCGAATCAACGCGCCAAAGTTCCCGGTTGTTTCTGTATTGTACATGAGCGCTTCTAGCGCATCATTGGCAGCCGCTTCAAATTCACTAACACCCGTCCTGAACACGCGTATTTTGGCCGCGTTTGCTACTAATTCAACTTACTCATCATCGTTGTCAAGCGAAAAATTGTACGAGAACAGCTGATTCCAGAATGGGTCGTTGTCGGAAATGGGCTGAAGGCCGGTGAAGCGGCGAATCCATTGATTCTCAGCGATGTCAGCTGCTGAGCTTACGACACCACCCATCGGAAAAAAATTTCAGAAACGAATCTAAAACGGGAGTAGGATTGATTGACCACACCGCCAACGATGCACAATGTCGCGATGCTCCTATAAACTTCGCATGTTCGTTTTGTGATCGAGTTTTGTAGGCAAATTTAAATGGGACTAGCTTAAATACTGCGTAATTCATTGAATAAAGAACTCATTAACGCGTGAGATGTAGCCAAGATAGTACAAATCACATAAATACCGTTTATTGAAGTTTATGTCATAATAACCCTGATTCCTCTGTCTCTGTGTGATTGATTCTCAGGGAAACCAAGTTTTTGCCTCACTAATTACACAAACTTACAGCTTTTGCAATGCGTAAACTCAAAAAAGGGTGGTACGGAAGTACGCACACATCGCAACTCAAACAAAAGGTCACTTTCAAACGTGTACTACCCTCTCTTCCTGTCTTTCCGACTTTGTTTATTTTTCACGAGTCGTATAAGCAAGTGACAGTCTTGCAAACGAACACTCAAACTTGCTTGAATTGTGTGCGCGCTGAAAATGCGTTCACTGATATTTATTGCAATTGTCTACAGTAATTTAGGTATTTCTAGGCTGTGCAATTGATTAGTTGAACTTGATTGCTCTTATAGTTTGCGCTTTTCCAAACGGTCGATTCAATACGGTCTATCTACCTATGCCCGACTATCGGAAGGGACCTTTCGATGGCCCCACAGTTGTTCCTATCATTTACGGGAACATCAGTTTGCAGAAAGATTTCATCGAGTAAGTTTCTCGATATATCGTTGACCGTTTTAGAAGAAAATTACAGATTTCCATCGACTGTAGTCTTGGTAATGGACCAAAAAACAGCAACAGCAGAAAAGTGCTATATTTTGGTTGACACGGGAATGGCCCTGTTCAAGAACACCGTTCTGGGAGGTATTTGAAAATGCAATAAACCGTCGTTTGCACCACCACAAGTTTATAGGTCTTGCCTCTCACGGTGTTGCGCCACAAAATGTCACGCAGCTCGTACTGACGCACAACGACGTTGACAGTATGGGAAATTTGAATCTGTTTCCGGATGCAAAGATTTACTCTGCGAACAAAATGGTTCAGCGAGATCGATTCTACGCTACAAAAGACGTTCCAGTGTTTGTAAGTCAATCGATCGAGTAGCCCAAAGCATTCTGAATGCTGAATTGCAGAAGAATCCAGGAGAATTGCCGAGTTTTAAACTGTGCGACAACACGGACATCTATCTAACGCCTGGCTATTCGAACTCCGATGTGAGCCTCGTAGTACGGAACGTTAGCGGCTATGGAACTGTAGCGATTGTCGGTAGGTCGGACCAAATTCCATCTGTGACGATTGGCGCGCAAAATTTTGACAGAAATGCCAGTCGCCACTTTGTCTGTCAGTGACTTTTCCCGCATGAAGCAATTAGCATATTCGGCTGCTTTTTTGAGCGTTACTCAGAGAGCGCGTGCTAAAGTTACGACCGCAAAGGTCACCGCAATATGACTACTAGTCTAACCTTTCTCGAAGCAGCAAAATTCAAGCCGCTATCGATACAACTCCGCTCCACTTGCAGGCAACCTGATAATGAACGAAGATGACTTTGAGAAATCAATTCTATGGGAACAATTCGTGTTTGACGACGAAACGCACAAAGTGTGGACAATGTCACGGCGTGAAATCTTTTGCGCGGCGGACTACATCGCTCCAGGCAAGTGCATCTTTTAAATTTCAATTACACTCCTTTCCGGCAATGTCCTTGGCGCCGCTGCTTTTGTTTACCTATGCGTCTATTCGCCGGGTCAGCCGATGCCCGCGATTCCCATGACAATATATGTGTATATGGAACAGAGGCACAAGAAGAGCGTCGTTTGTTTTACGGTGCCGTATATTTTAATCAACTTGTGGGAAAATGACCGGCGACTGCTCACCGGATGTTTTGCCGCGCTTGGGGTTGCGACAAATGTCGTAAAGTAATGAAAACATTGCCTCGCCGCTGCCGTTCTGCGCTCCAACACCCGGAAATCGCCTGATAACATCTACAGTAATTCAAATGTCATCTCTCTCTTGTTTGTTGTAGGACACGGAAAGATGTTTCGCATCAGCGAGGAACGAAGACGACGGCTCAGGTGCTCACAATAGAGTGTTTCGGAAGGAAAAACGCGAAGAAACATTATTATTCATTCCATTTAATTCTCACAATAAACTGAAAACAACACTACTTTCGACGTCCAAAGTTTGGGTTTCTGTCGGCTATCTTAGTCAGCGATGACAAATTTGGAAAGCGAGGAAGACGAGCGACGTTTAGTTCTCTCCCTCCTTCTCTCTCCTTCGGTGTGTGCCTGTACAGTAAGACACACTGACCTTTACGTTCATTTCGTTGAACATTCGGGAAGTTCGGCATTTAAGTGTTCGCGCCCTTCACTTATGGTGTTCACAGCGCGCAGCAAAAATTTGTGCGCTGATTATAAGGTACAGAGCAGCAATGATGCACGCGAGAGTTCTTGTCATCACCGATTCTTGCCTTCCCACCAAACGAGCCGAACTACCAATTTGTCGATACTGTAATTGCCTGTTCGCCTCCTCATAATGCGCGCTGACGGCAAACATAATTCGCGCATTTGCATCTAACGACATCGTTTCGACGCCGACTTCAATCACGTTATTCAGTTAACTCGTTTTTATATCAAATTGTTTAGTGTGTGAGTGTGTGGAGGTGGAGTAGATGTAGAGAAGAGCACAAAGATGGTGCTAATCTCGTCGTTTGGTGGATACTGTGTCTCAATAGATGTATGTGCATGCATGTTTGTGTGTGCATATTGAACAGGTGACAAAGAAGAAGGACACGATGACACGAAAGGTGCTTGCGACAGTTTACTTATGTAAATGTTACGGCGCAATCTGAGAGGAGAGCAGGTGCTCTTTATGCTTTTTATGTCTTTTCTCGTGTGAGAAACAGTCCACAGTATGTCTGTGTGTGTGGAGCTCATCGGGGAGAAGATCTATCCAATTCCGTCAAAAAGTGTGAAATTTGCTGCGGAAAGAAGACTTACCCAATGAGGGCTCCGACTCCGCCTCTTACAAAGAGAGTTGGCAGCAGCAGCAGCAGAAGTAGACATCATTTAGAATGTGCGCTGTTGAAGACTTTTGGCTGGTAGTAGAGCGGCTCTCTCGCCTTCCTCACTTCATGCGCTTGAGAGGAAGGCAATGAGTACCCATCGTTTCCTGTTCTAAGTCAATGCGCCTCTACTGCGATTACGGTAGATACACTGACGAGTTGAGCGGCGGCGGCAGCGGCGAAAGAGTCTATGTGCGGGTCCTCTATGAGCAGGTGGCAAAAGAAACGCCCAGCGCGGTTAGTCCACACCAGTTTATTGCATATGTTCGGCGTTTGTGTCTCTCTCTGTGTGTGTAGTAGTAGTATCCGCCCCCATCAGAGAGCGATCAGTACTGTGGGCTCATCTTTCTCGCGCGTTCCTCCCATCTCGCACTCCGTCACTCTACTCCCAGTCGCGTGAAAGGCAGTTGCATGAGACAAATATGCCGAATTAATTTATTAATCTGCGCTCTGTTCTTCTCATCCCCTTAAACAAATCCCGTCATGTCCTCTTAGGCTCCTGTATTGCCTTCCTCCAAAGTGCATTCGCACTCTTACATCTCGATGAGCTTTTTGGTCGACTGTCTACCGTAATAAAACTTTGTCGCCGCACTAATCATCGTCGTAAAAGCGGATGATGAATTTAGCGTGTCAAAAAGTACGAGCGCATTATAGTGAAAACAATTAAAAGTGAGAGAGAGAGAAGGAGAAGCGAGTTACTGTACAATTTGGCCCGTTAGCTCGTGACGAGAATGATTCAGACGGTGCTATTCAGAGCATCAAAGCAGTTTTAGCGGAGTCCGCTTTAAAAGTGATTTCCATGTGCGTCGCCGCCGTCACATCGCCACTTCCTTTCCTCTAAACTTTTTCACTTTTTACAGAAAAGCTCAAATTAACGCCGTTCGCTCTCTTCACCGGGAACACTTTGCAACGAATCGAATCGTTTCTGTTGCAAAAACGACGACTTGTCATTGAGTTTATTTGCGGTTGTCTCATTCTGCCAGCTGCTGCGACACGTCTCACTCGCGTCTCTACCGCTCAACTCCTTCCCTGTCGAGTGCCGACATGTCAATTCCGCGGATGTGCTCTCTACCTTCAGGTATTTTGTTAATTTTTTGTAGATCAATTCCCAATTTTCTGCTGTCATTTAGGTGCCGATCTGGACAAGGAGAAACAAAGGTTTCCGGGCCTGCTCGGTCCAACATTTCCCTCCGCGTTTCTCGGTATGCCGCCTACCGTAGCACCGCCGACCTCAACAGGCGTGTTTCCGCCCAATGTTTCACACTTTCAAACATTCTTCAATCCGCAATTCCAACAGTACTACGCGACGTTTCTTCAGCAGCAGAATCTCTTTCAGCAATTGGCGCAGCAGCAGCAGAGCCAAAACAGCCCACAAGGACGTCTCGGTAAGTGGTGAAACGTAGAGCATTGATCTCTAACCATCGGGCCAAAATTGTAGATTTGAGTCCTTCGATCTCCGACAGTCAGCCGTCAACAGTCGATTCGCCCACTGGAAAGAGTAGGTGAATTTTGATGTCAAATTTTACGATTCAATCGCCGCCTGCTTTGTATACGGACTGGGGGCGCCAAACTATTTTGTCTAACTGAGAGGGGCCAACAGAAGGAAACGTGTGCTGTGCTGGGAAAGGCGACTAGGAGGAGAGAGCGAAGACCCAATTAGCGAATCACTCTCCCCGACTAACACCTGCAACCCTTTCCCATGCGCTTTTTTGATGCGCTCCTCACTGTTGCCAGTCTTCCTCCTTCTTCAGCGCAACAACTCAGTCACACACACACAGAGAGACTGAGAGCGAGTGGTGACGGAACGTCGCTGTCTTTGTCAAAGCAAACCGTTTTTCGCAAAATAATTTGCGCGTCGTAATTAAGAAACGTTTCCGCCGCTAGCTGATTAGCATAACCGCCGTCGAGGCCGAACTGACCTTACCGACCAGCGGCAGCAGCAGCGAGTACAAATATCCGGCCACCGTTTCTTTTAAACCTGATTCGATCGACTGCGCATCTAGGACGTCAGTGGTTGTTACGATTTGTCGTGCAACAGAGGGATACGGTAAAGAGCAAACATAAATGTTCGCGTGTCAGCAAACAAATTTCGCAAAAGTCAAATGTGGTGGTCGTTGGCGGCGCATAGCCTACCTCTCTCGCTCTATTTGAACAATCACTCAGACCCCCTTTTGTACCTGATCACTCTGAGAGAGAGAGAGAGTACTGTATTCGTTAAAGGACATAAAAGAGTAGGTCGCGTTTTAAACGAGCGATTCAAATGAAGAGGTGCTCGAAGAGGGAGGAATTGAATGGCTTGTGGCATCGTTCGGAGGCATCCTGCTGTGATCGGCTAATCAAAGATGGAAGAGAGCGGAGAAACCTCTTTTGTCTTCTGAATTTTCAAGGAACTGCAAGTCTTTGACTAAACCAAACTCTGTTTTGAGCACTTTGCACATGCGTGCGTCGCTAAGATTACTCGAGTGGCTTAAGCGGAAAGATGCTCTGCTTTGTCGCAAGTCATCAATCGCACCTGTCGCGAAGAGCGACAAAGGGTCTCTTATCGTGTCCGAAGTGTTCGCGTTGCAGAATGCCGACAAAACAGAATTAATTAAGACGCGCAATCACAAAGTGCCGCCGTGGAGATGAGATTGGCCATTGAGATATCGAATGACTGTTTTGAGATCCGCGCTCTACAAGGCGACCTTTGCGAGCCTCGACTGAAATCCTCGCTGCGTTTTTGAGGCGCGTGGCGGTGACAGACTGCGTGGTGACAGTCGGGGAACGGGAGCGGCGCAGAGCTCGACTTTGGCTCTAAGGTCAGCGGAGGTCGGAAATTTGCATCTCCATGAGGACGAGGAGCCGAATCTCGGCCTCATTGTTGTCGGCGGCTGTAAACTTTCGCCGTGTGTGGGAAAGCGAGCGCGCGGAGTCGGTTTGTCTACTGTGCGAGGTGGTCGGTCGGTCGGTCGGACGGCGGAAAAACTCCCTCAAACACAATACGGGGTGAAATTTGGCGTGATGCTGACACTCGCTGCCGCCACGGCCTTCGCGGCGCTCCGAGCGAAACAAATTAACAATGGACGGAAATGACGATTTGTCGCGCGCACTCCTTCGCGACATTTCCTCGCCTCTACCGTAACCCTCCCTCGCCGGTCCCAACTCTCCGCAGCAGCGCCGGTCGAGGAGTATTTTCCGCCGTCGGCCCTGGGGACGCCGCTTGTAGCGCCGCCGCCAAGAGTTCATTTCTTGGAGCGCGGAGCGGCGCGTCAAAGGCAACTTCAAAGCCGTGTCGCTCCCCCGAGGCCACTCAAATTCAATTTGCTTATTAACACACGAGTTTCCCGCCGTCCGCTTATTTATTTCCCTCTTTGCAGTGTTTTATTAGTGGACTGGGAAAAGTCGCGCGTCGACGAAATGAATTTGATCCGCGGCGGCCATAAATTCTGTGTTTCCGGCGCGCCCTGGCGGCCCGGGGCCCGGCGGGGCGCCTCTCGGCGTCGGGAAAACGGTGCCCGAAAGCGCGGCCAATCTGTCGCTTACGCAATTGGACGACGACGACAGTTCGGCGCGCGGCGGCGCCGTTGACATTCTGCAATATGTCTAGATTTATCACTTGACAATTTGACCTCCTCGCCGGCTTTCCGCCGCTTTATTAGTCGCCGCTGCACGCACTCCGCTCTCCGTGTGCCCATAAACAAGGGATACGGTAACAAAATTAAGCCGTTTATCACCGTAATTTACTGCGCACTCACAGCGAGAGCGGCGTGTCAACTGCAAATAATTAACCGCAAAAAGGATGAAAATTGAAAGCGGAGGAGCGAGATCTTCGCGGAGCGGAGGGCGAGTGATTGATGATAGAGACGATGGACACTTCTTCATTAGTGCGCTCTTGGCGGCGCTCTTAAAGGAACACAAAAGCACTGTTTTGACGGCTTATAAAAGCCTTACAACGGCGATTTACGACACCTTTTGTGTGACATTAATCCATTCGGCGGAGGGTCGTGTAAGACAAACGCACTCAGCACCTAAGTACAATTAGCGTGCATAACAGTTGACATTTGCCGCCATTTCAGAGCTACAAACTGACAACGACGGCAACGCAATATGCCCTGTTTGCGACATCAAACTACTGGCGGAGGAGGATTGGACCAACCATTTGGAATACGAAAAATCAAATCTCGTGAAGTCAATTGATGTACTGAAAGACTACAAACCACTACCGTTCGATGTGATCAACCTAGCGGGAACAAATGTGGATGGTGCGCGTCGCAAGCGCGAGTACGAGCTCCACCGTATCAGAAACAATCAGCAGAAGCGTCTCTCCGCAAAGAATATCCTAGTGAGGGAGTCGTTGACTCCACTAAGCCGTCAGTCAAACGATGACAGCGGCAGTAATTGCTGCTCGCCTACGGCGAAAAGTGACCCGTCGACATTCCGGTCGAACACGTACTGTAAGACGTGCGAGGTAAGTGTGAAACTGCGCTTCTGAACTAAACGTTTTGCGCAATTGCAGAGACATCAAGACTATCTGGTCATTAGCACTCAATTCGAGGATCCACGCTGTCAAGAGTGCTTTTTCAAACTTCGTCAACAGACTGGCGTCCTCCCTACCACAGTAAGCGCACTCAGCTCTATTCTCTCTTGCTGACCGCCTTTTTCAGATCACGCAATCGCCAATCGAATCATTCAGCCCACTGATGCGCAACAAATCGCCATCATCACCGATCGACATGATTACGGTAGAGATGAGCTGTCGTAATGTGTTAGAGGAGGGACCGGAAGAGAAGCGTATGAAGACAGAGTGCTAGCGTGGCGGCGAAATTTGGCGTATTTTCAAACGAGTAATGAAAATCTTTGAAAAATGAGAACATGTATAATTTTATTCTGTTTGTATGTTTTTTTGAATTCCTACTCCTCCTCCTCAACAGCTTGTTGTACTTAGACGAGAATTGTCGTTTCATTTTTTCTGTATGAACTGTTTCCTACTACGCTTAACCGTTTAAATATTTGTATCTGATAGTGTTTGGAACGTCGCAATAATAATATTAAAGTTTGTGAAACACGAGCCTAAGGACCACAAATGCCGGGCATGTTGTCAAAGATCGCCTGCGACGGCTTACGAGGCTCCATATTGTCGTACCAGTACTCGGTCTTGTATATTTTCGACTCGTTTTTTGCACCAAAAAACGTATCCCAGCCGAGGAGAGCGCCTAAAGTAGTAGTTGTGCAGGAAAAATGGACCTGATCAACCGATACCATTGTTGCGGTCGGCGTATGCTCGCACCAGGAATGCTCGCTCATCGGTGCCTTCAAGCAGCACAGACTCTGGATCACCGTCGTAGATGAACACTTCGCGTTTGTGGTGAGTAATTTCCATTTCCGAGTGAGGATTCGTCATTTTGGCGAGCCCCAACCGCTTGACGTAGCTATCATAGGTGACATCCTGACTGCGACGGCAATTCTAGGACGGTTGTTTGTTGATGCAGCCACCAAATGTCCACGTACCTGCGGGCGCTCTTTCTTGTCCAAAGTGACCCAATACGAGTACGTGTCATACACGTAGACGATTCTGTTCGCGTCAATTTTGTGCGCTATTTTCTTCTCAGCGTTGTTTTGATACCAGAAACTCTTTGTAGTCTGCACGTGTTTCTACAAAATCATCGATCAGGTTGGTTTTATCGGCAATTTTGCAAACTTTTTTCGGCAAATTCTCTCTTGAGTCAAGTGATTGTCTCAGCGTAATTCTGTAGACCCCACTAGCAGAGAATTCGTTCACAAAAATGGTAAAGTTGACAGAGGCATTTCTGGGCTCGTACGAGTTGTTGTTGACGCCACTTCCGGCTTCTCCTTAAATTCCGGCTTTTTGAAAATTAACAAAAAACGACTTTTGCACCTCGAACAAACGAATAGATCAACGCTCCAGCGCAGACACCAAGAAAAATGAACGATAGAGCGAGATGAAAGAGGATTTTCAGCAATCTAAACTCGCAGTTCAAGACAGCGACGACGACAAAACTTACTGTGAGCGGCAGAGCTGAATGTCAATCGCTTCAACGTCGTCCTGGTCTTCCTCGGACTCGTAAATCCATTTCGCGACGACTTCTTCCCGGTCGTAATCCGATTCTGCCATAAGCAGTATTACAGAGGAGGACCGAATTGCTACTGATTGTGTGCGCGCGCTCGCTTGCGGCCCTCTTATCAGTTGCCGGTTGGACCGCCAACTTCGTTTTATCTTCGACGACGGACGCTCGGAAGCGGAATTTCTTCTCTGACGTAAACGTTAATTGAAGGATAAGTCATTTTAGCACTTCATAAATTAACGGCGAACGTCAGAGATCACGATTCAAGTGTGCTGACTGATTTGCAGGCTCTCTTTTATTCAAAGACACAGATCATATACAAAAATCATCATTGAACTCTATTCTATCCGCATTGTCGAACCGTAAATTGTGGTTTTTCTTTCTCGGAACAGCCAACAAGAGGCGCACATTCTTTAATCTCCATTGGCAATACCATACGCGGAACGGAATGACGAGTGATGCTTCTGGTTGGCTGAAAGAGAGCGGTTTAAAAACAACTCATTGAGAGGTTCTGAAGCCTACATTACGCGGGAAAAGATACCAGATCCATAGACCGGCCGAAACTCCGGAAATATGCAAAAACAAGGAGAGGAGAACGTGTTCCAACGTACCCCACATCAAGAAATGTTTTAAAACGCTTTAATTCCTCTTCTCTGCCCATACTAGGTCACTACTGCGTTTCGCGTATTTGCAAAGAGAGAGAGCGAGAGAGAAGGTCGTCGAAAGGTCGCTGGTTTGCGCGACCGACTTTGCATTTTGCGTGTAAGTCTTCACCGATCGCCGCAAACCACGATTGTCATTGCTTTTTGCAGCAACGCAAAACTACATTAGGTCCCACAGCGATTTGCCTGCTGCGTGTGACATTTAAACCATTCTAATCTATCAGCTGCCAAAACAAAGCCGCAACTGTCCGCCGCAACGACGTTCAGCAGCTGAACAACCTGCGCTTCTACGAGGAGTGAAGAGCGATGATGAGAAATCAAAGGAACGAGCAGCGAAAGCCACAGGCAGTCCGGGGGCTACCGTCATTGTCTTCCGTTCCGTAAGACAACGGCCGAGGAGAACCTGTTATCGTTTGCTGCTAGCGTTTGCAATAGTCTCGTTGTGAATATGCTCGCGTCAGCAAAGCCCAAGTTGGATTTCTTCCAAATATCCATTAGTCATTCAATTGCTCTAGTTCAACAGTGAGAGAGAACGAGCGAGCGAGCGAGAGTCACACGCAGCAGCATACGACTACATTAACCACCTTTTTCAGAATCGAGGTGACACGCTCCAATCGTGCCTTATTAATCCGCTGTTGCTAACTCAAAATCATTATTCCAAGCACGAAGAGTAAGTTGGTGGCCTGGCGTTTGAATTTTGAATATAATGGCTTCATCTACAGAACATCGTCGTCAGCGCAAATCCTCGGCCAACTCTACAGATCACAAAGCCGAAGACGGTCGATCGTCGTCCTGCTCGTTGTCGTCGTCTTCGGGTAGTTCTCCAATTCTTCGTCGCTCCTCAATCGGAAGGTCCACTTCCGCGCTCCACTCAGCCCTGAAGAACGCTAATTCATTCAAAGCAAGTCACAATCGATTAACGCATCATCATCTACAATGTTGCGCTTTAGGAGACGTGCTACCAGAGAAGCCAGCGATCTATGTCGCTTGGCGGATCTGTGCACGATTCACTGGTAGCCATGTCATCCAGCTCGCAACCGTCGCAAACTGTTGAAGTTAGCCATGATAAGAAAGGTTTGCTCCCTCCTTCGCTGGCCTGCTCGCTGCAATTGAATTTATAGGCGATTTCATTGTACTTCTTGTGGAAAACACGCGGTTTATTGTGGACCCCGCTCGCCTCACGGCAAAGCCTGATACAATGCTTGGCCGTATGTTCAGTCAACGTCGACCTCATTCAACTGATAATGCGGGTTTGTATCCGCGACCGAACGAACGAAACGAGTACGAAGTAACCGCAGGTCTGGGACTCTCATCTGAATGTTTTGGAGCCATTTTGGTACAGTTTTAATATACCATCATGCTGATCGATCTACGCCTAACTCAATTCTAGGACTATTATCACTTGGATAAGATGCGCGTGCCACCGTCAGTGTCCATATCGGAACTTCGAGAAGCGTGCGACTACCTGATGATACCGTTCAATGCGGGTACCGTGAAATCGCGCGATCTTCAAGGCCTTTTGCACGAGTTGAGCAACGACGGAGCTCGTCGTCAGTTTGACGAATTTCTGGAAGAAATCATTCTGCCACAAATGGTCGCAAGTACGGAACGGGGAGAACGTGAATGTCACATTGTGATTCTGATGGACGAGGACGTTGTCGACTGGGACGAAGAGTATCCTCCGCAGATGGGCGAGGAGACAACGCAAGTGGTGCACAGCACAAGTCTGTACAAATTCTTTAAATACGCGGAGAATCGGGATGTGGCCAAACAGGTGCGAACTGAACGTTCACTGTGCAGATCGTACGTTTTGTTTAAGGTTTTGAAAGATCGCGAATTGAAGAAGATTCGCCTTGGAATGGAAGGATACCCAACGCACAAGGAAAAGGTTAAACGCCGATTCAACAAAGCAGAAGGTGAGTGTTCCGTGCTCTTTTCATTGCAAACGCCTCATTCTAGTCGTTTACAACTACGTCCAACGGCCATTTGTACATTGTTCCTGGGAGAAAGAGGAGGCACGTTCGCGTCATGTCGATTTCGCTTGTCCAATCGTCAAATCCAAGTCAAATCCAAGTCTGGCAAGCGCGGCCAGCGACCCCATACCACAGGTAGCCGAATTTTTGCGATAATTTCGCAATTTTTTGTCATAACCTTCGTTCTCTTACTACGTCGACCCACTCTGTTGCAGCCCGCGCCACTGCAACTTCAAGTTGTTGGTGGAGCAAACGGAAACGACGGAGCAGCGCAGAACGCGTTTGGACCGAACCAACAAGCGAATAACGCTGCTGCTGCTGCTGCTGACAACCATGCTGCCGCCAACGGCGTACAGGATCAACAGCCCGGTCTTCTCGGGGTCGGCGGAGTTCACTTTGCTCATCAATTAGCTAACCAGGTGGCGACGAACTGTCTTGTCTTTCTAGTGTACACGTGCGCATGTCTTCAAATTTTTGAGCTTTACTGAATTTTTCCACAAAAAAAAGAATCCCCGCTAATCTCATAGCTTCACAAGCTCTACCCGAGTGCACAACCATGCTCAATGATCCTATTTTCAGCATCTTCATCCTCTGCATTCGCCGCCCGTTCACGCTGTTGGAAATCACGATTACGCCGACGATCAGTCGTAGTGCAAGCGGAGGAACGAATCATATTGAATTCGCCAAGGATGTTTCTTGCTTGAATTATCAGGCTTGCACGGATGCGCATCAACTGTCCCAATTACTGAGTCAATCACATTTCTTTGCTCACATTTTATCTGCTAGTTCATATCATCGCCATCTGCTTAGGTATATTGTCTTCCATTGTCTCTCTCTCTCTCTCTCTCTATCATCGATTTGCTTTATCATCATGACGCGCACGTTTTTGTAACTAATTAAAGTTTGTTATCCACTTTGTAGTAGTAGCAACTACCCGTAGCTACTCTCACCTCTCTCACTCTCTCTCTGCACGTGTTCTCCACGTGCGGAGCGCGAGTGCAACACAAAAAGTTAAGGGGGAGTGTGATGCTGGTGCATGCAGAGCCAGAGCAATAGTTCTTTTTTGGCGGTGGCTGACTGCTGACACTGAGCGCTCCGCCTTGCGTTGCCGCAGGCGACACAAGATGGTCGAAAACATTCACATACTCCTTTCGGTAACGAATAGGCGATTGAAAAAAGATCATCTCGCAGCGGTCGTTTTCGGATTATTTCGCTCAATCGCTTATGAAAGATGTGTTGCTGCAATGTCGCAAAAGTGCAAAATGCTCTCAGGATGCTCTGTGCTTCTGTCTCCGGTGGCGATTGCTGCTTTGTTGTGGCTATGACCGCCTCTGCAGAGGAGAGAAAACGCCGCTAAAAGGAATGGGTGCTCGTGATACGCGGCGCCTAATCGATCTGATCGCTGCGACGGAAGCAAAGTTCGCAAGTCACTTCTGGGAACAGAACCTGTTAGAAGAAGGGAAGGTAGTAGCTATGAACGATTGTGTCGGCTTTTTAAATTAACTGTCTCCGCTCTTCAAATACCGTGTTTAGTGATAATGTGGTCAATTTAGAATTTTGCGCCATTTTAGATCGATGCACTCCTAAATCACTTTATTATTTCTTCTTCTTCTGTTTGGCATTAACGCTGC
Organism: Steinernema feltiae; assembly: GCA_007213375.1. Lineage (NCBI taxonomy): Eukaryota > Metazoa > Nematoda > Chromadorea > Rhabditida > Steinernematidae > Steinernema > Steinernema feltiae. The sequence goes on from MQUG01000100.1 coordinate 47,255, forward strand.
GCTATTCTTGCAAAGAGGCCATAATCCCCCTATTGCGGAGAGGTACAAAATCAGTGGTGGCTGATCGGTTTTGGCAGCAGCAGCAGCAGTAGTAAAGGCTGTGTGTGCCACGCAGTGCGGACACTCCTCGCTCTTCTGTTCCAGCAGCAGCAGCAGCAACCTTTGATCAGTAAAATGACGTCATCGGGCGAACAGTCTCCTCCGTGTGTATTCGATTTGCCACCAAACGCTGCTATTGAACATCAACCGCAAAATCAACATTCTCTTCCAGACAAGAAGCTTCTACGTAAGTTGCCTCGCTTCTCGCTCTATTCGACACATTTTCCGCTCTCATCTCAGGTACAAAATCACTTCACGACGCTAATGAAACATGTCGCGTCTGCGGAGACGGTCATGCGCGAATGCACTACGGAGTGCTCACATGTTTCGGGTGTAAAGGTGAGCCAATAACGGGGTGATCACTACAATTTGCGCAGGCTTTTTTCGACGAACGTTGAAAAGACCTCGCGAATATGCTTGTAGGCACCAGGAATCTTGTGTTGTCGATCGACGTAAGTTTTTACTCACTGTTGCTGACGCTCTGAAAACGTGGTACTTTCTAGATGAGCGCAATTCGTGTCGATTCTGCCGTTTTAAACGGTGCCTCGAAGTAGGAATGGATCCAAAGGCAGTGCGTCCGGACCGTGATGCAACCGGTCGACACTATCAAGGCCGTAGTCGACGCTCCAAAGCTAGCGGATCGACTGAAGCGGTTGCCGAGGAAGGACCGCTCGATGATGATTGGATTAGAAAGCTGCCGGTGGATATGAGAACTATGCTTATGCAGTTGATGAATGTGGAGCTGATCGTGGGAAGAGGTGACTCGAACGAAGACGCTAAGCAAATGTACCCTCTGCCCTGCTCGTCGCTTCGTCAACTGCTCGACGATCCAACAGCGCTTGATGGAAAGCGTTCAGAGGTCATTAACCCATTGAATTGCTCACATCGGCTGACCGTTCACGTTTGCAGATTCGCCATGAACCATACCGAAAAGTGCAACGAGACGAGCTCGCAGCGGTTGCTTACAGAAGTCTCATTGCTGTGATCGATTGGGTCGATCATCTCTTTGACATTATGGATTTGCACAACACCAACGATAAGCTCATTCTCGTCAAAAGCGGTTTCGCACCGTTGGCAATCTTCTCCAGTGCAGCGAGCACTGCGCGTTCTACAAAAGACAAAGATATTCTTTGTTTGTGTAATTTTGGCTACGTTCCTAGAGATCTCCACAGAACAGTGGATGAGTGCTTGTAAGTCTGTTCTTCTAGTCAGCTGCATGTCAACATCTGTCGCTTTAGTCACCTCGGAAATCGCGTTGTCGAGCGTATTGTAGACGAATTGGTTGTTCCATTTCGTAGTCTGAACTTGAAAGAAGAAGAAACTGTGCTCATCAAAGCTATCATCTTGCTCAATCCATGTAAGTCTGTAGTTCTTCGCCCTGGAAACGGTTCTTTAGATTTGAAATTTCTCTCATCGGAAGCTACCGATCAAATCGCCGATCTACGCGATCGTATTCAAGAAACTCTCTATCATGTTGTTAGAGAAACACATCCCAAAGAAGTTGCGTCTTCACGTTTTGGAAATCTACTCCTTTTCCTCCCAAATATTATGGTAGTTCAGTGATTGACGCTCCGCTTTCATGGAAATTTTGCAGATTTTGGGAAATCTCATGTGTGAAAACCTGCAATTCCTCAAAACGTTTGGAAAGCAGAAACCAAATGGCCTATTTGGTGAACTTCTAGACGATCTCGAGCCGATGGACCGATCGATCAGCGTGGACGATGTCATGTCTGTGCTCGGAGCAAAGAACGAAATGTCCATTCGACACTCGCAGTCGAACGGATCGATTTCTTCGTTGGTGACAGACGGATCCAGCTCGTCTTTTGACTCCTACGACCGGTCCTCCGTGTCAACAGCTCACAGTGAGCAGCATTCCTTAAGGTAGAGGCGCGCGCGCGCTTAATTCGATTTATCCGATCTTTTGCACATTTCAGCAACTCGCAATTCGATATCGACCATCATGACGACGAAATGTTGGGAACTGGCGGCGGCGGTGGCGGCAACAATTGTGGCTTTCTCGCCACAAACAACACTTCAAGCTTACCAAATCTCGACGTTCTCTCAAACTGTGTGACCGAATCCGATCCCGATTACAATATGACTCTTACACCTGACATGTTCACCGGTATGCGGCAGGCTATCAGCATTGCACAGTCGATGGATGTCGATGGTAATCCGGAAACGTCGACAAACTATCACAATCAGCTCGGTGGTCAAGTGGATTTCTCGTTGCCCAACTCACCCGATGCGTTCTCATCGCGTGCAAACTTCTACATAGACCCCAATGGATCGAACCTTCAATTGTCGTCGTCGAATTCAGTAGAAACCCAAGGAACTCGTCACAAGTTCACGGTCACAAAGTCGAATCCTTCAGCGATGTATTTGTCACATCAGCAACAACATCAACAGCAACAGGGTCCTCCGTTATCTCAGCAACAGCAAGACTATCAAATGCAAAACTATCCAGTAATGCAACATCCGCACCATCAGAATATGGTCGATTGTCAGTACCAACAGCAGCAACAGCAGCAGCAGTACTCTTTCAATCAAGCAAACTCACTTTGTCGCACTCAATCATTCCCATATCATCAGAATTTTAACTCTCACTCATCTAGCGTACCGCACAGCGGAAACCACGATGTGAAACCTGGTGAATCGCCACAGCAAACCGTTTTCCTCAACCATGGTGGTTATCAAAATTCCAATTGATTTTTCTGTTCAATAAAGTTGTTGTGTTAGTGCACTATCCATTTCAAAGACACCGTTCATAAATTTTATTTGATAAATTGATGACTTCACAGTACGCCATCGCGTTGTTATGATTTGTTGTTTGGAGCGTCGGAGTGGACATACGTTAGACTAGAACATTTCATAAGAAAGAAGACAAAAACAACATTTTTAATAATCGTTTGACTTTGGCAGATTGTTACAGCGTAGCCTGACTGTAAGTGTTATTAAGTGATCATCACGTTTGTTTTACGCCGAATGGATTAATGTCTAATTAATGTCACACAAAAGGTGTCGTAAATCTGCGTTGTAAGGCTTTTATAAGCCGTCAAAACAGTGCTTTTGTGTTCCTTTAAGAGCGCCGCCAAGAGCGCACTAATGAAGAAGTGTCCATCGTCTCTGTCATCAATCACTCGCCCTCCGCTCCGCGCAGATCTCGCTCCTCCGCTTTCAATTTTCATCCTTTTTGCGGTTAATTATTCGCAATTGATAAGCTTTTAAGGGAGAAAGAGACGATTGCATAATGTTTTTAGTAAAAATATCGTTCTTTTTCTTTTAATGGATTTTAAATCAACTCATCAAATCAAGAAATCATCTTTATGTGCACTGCAAGTCAGCTTTGCAGAAAATAAGGGAAAGATAGCTGTCCCTGTTACCGTATCCCTTGTTTATGGGCACACCGAGAGCGGAGTGCGTGCAGCGGCGACTAATAAAGCGGCGGAAAGCCGGCGAGGAGGTCAAATTGTCAAGTGATAAATCTAGACATATTGCAGAATGTCAACGGCGCCGCCGCGCGCCGAACTGTCGTCGTCGTCCAATTGCGTAAGCGACAGATTGGCCGCGCTTTCGGGCACCGTTTTCCCGACGCCGAGAGGCGCCCCGCCGGGCCCCGGGCCGCCAGGGCGCGCCGGAAACACAGAATTTATGGCCGCCGCGGATCAAATTCATTTCGTCGACGCGCGACTTTTCCCAGTCCACTAATAAAACACTGCAAAGAGGGAAATAAATAAGCGGACGGCGGGAAACTCGCGTGTTAATAAGCAAATTGAATTTGAGTGGTCCCGGGGGAGCGACACGGCTTTGAAGTTGCCTTTGACGCGCCGCTCCGCGCTCCAAGAAATGAACTCTTGGCGGCGGCGCTACAAGCGGCGTCCCCAGGGCCGCCGGCGGAAAATACTCCTCGACCGGCGCTGCTGCGGAGAGTTGGGACCGGCGAGTGAGGGTTACGGTAGAGGCGAGGAAATGTCGCGAAGGAGTGCGCGCGACAAATCGTCATTTCCGTCCATTGTTAATTTGTTTCGCTCGGAGCGCCGCGAAGGCCGTGGCGGCAGCGAGTGTCAGCATCACGCCAAATTTCACCCCGTATTGTGTTTGAGGGAGTTTTTCCGCCGACCGACCGACCGACCGACCACCTTGCACAGTAGACAAACCGACTCCGCACGCTCGCTTTCCCACACACGGCGAAAGTTTACAGCCGGCCGACAACAATAGAGCCGAGATTCGGCTCCTCGTCCTCATGGAAATGCAAATTTCCGACCTCCGCTGACCTTAGAGCTAAAGTCGAGCTCTGCGCCGCTCCCGTTCCCCGACTGTCACCACGCAGTCTGCCACCGCCATGCGCCTCAAAAACGCAGCGAGGGTTTCCGTCGAGGCTCGCAAAGGTCACCTTGTAGAGCGCGGATCTCAAAACAGTCATTCGATATCTCAATGGCCAATCTCATCTCCACGGCGGCACTTTGTGATTGCGCGTCTTAATTAATTCTGTTTTGTCGGCATTCTGCAACGCGAACACTTCGGACACGATAAGAGACCCTTTGTCGCTCTTCGCGACAGGTGCGATTGATGACTTGCGACAAAGCAGATTAAGCTAATTAACTACCGGTCTACCGAACACTCTCAATGCAGATTTAAGACCGGGATGTTGATATTGCCGAGCATCATGGATGTATATTTAGATTTATGCTGGTAAAAACACATTGACGAGATAACGGATCAACTTACATAAAATAAACATGACAAAACAGATCAAGTTGATTGTTGATTTGTTTACAGTAGAAGTCGACCAACGGCAATGGCACACATAGCCAGTAATTCTTCTCGGTCCTCCTGGTAGTTTTCATGATTTTGAGAAATCTGTTGATGAAAACAAAAAAAAATGAAAATCGAAAATCTTCTAGAATCTTTGAGAAAAATTGAAACACGAAAGTTTGAGAAATGATTCTCCAAGCGTGCGTTGTTTTCTTCTTTACAAAATGTCCAAAATCGCAGTGATACTTGTAAGCTGAGGCAGTTTGGGTTTGTTGGAAACGGTGGCGACAAGGTCTGCAAAATAAATTTGAAATAAAAGAAATGAATCATCCTCCGGGACTCTAATGTTGCAGCGTTGTACCGTTGGTGCCAAATATCGCAGCAACTGGCCATTGAACTAGTGCCATCATGAACAACGGTCAAAAACAAATTGTCAGTCATCACAAAACGAAAGAGACAGTTCTGCACACTGGTCATCTTAACTCATCATGTCTTAATATGATGTCGATCATTGTAACCAAATTCGCCACCGATGCTCTGTTTTTCGGGGTATGCAAAACACCAGGCGTCTCTGACACTCTGACAAGTGAGTTGTGTGTTGTGCTGAAGCCGAACTTGGCAAAAGTGTAGTTTTAAAGCCTACATCATACCAATCTTTGAAGAGACGCAAATTGATTTTGTTAATAACGTGACCGTGAACGAACCAGCGATGTCTGATTTCCTGGTCTGTTAACTGTGATGCTACAAAAGTTTGGCGTAACTCCTCGCCGGGACAACACAGCGCCAGCCCAATTTGGCGCCAGCGATGTCGAGCCTTACATGACGATTATTAAACTTAGGCTGCTCGCTTGATGCAGCTTAAGCTCACTTAATTAGTGTTTTAACCGCGTATTTTTATCAGGCTTCGATCTGCTTTGCGCCCAATTGTCCTGGCGTCGAGTCGTGCCGGAGAGTTGTTATGTACTGAAAATAAGGAGCTAAATGGCAGTCAACCCGAAAGTTAAGGACTTATACTAAAAATTCCAATACTTAGTTAGCTATTTGAACAAGGAACTAATTTTGATGTGGTCAACACGAGAATAAATGTTACAACGGTCAATTCGAATATTGCAAATAATGAATTTTGTTATGTTCATTTGCAAGACAAGCTGTGTGTCGTAGTCGAGATAAATAACGATAATTTAGGCTCACTGTGTAGAGCAATGAGAGAAATTTTACGATCTGCGAAAGAATTTTAATTGTGCGGGAAACACAAGTGTGACAGTTCTTCGAAGCTAAAATTTGCTCGCCATAAGCTTCGTTTAGGGTGCTATATTTTCTATTTGGCTGACCAAGCTCTAAGGAACTGCCATGGAACACATTGATGGCCGTGACATAAGTAATTTTGTTGTGTTACGCAAATGTTTGTCACCTAAGTGTCATAGGAGCTTGTAAACAAGCAAAAGTCATCACAAATTTAGTTTCTACTATTTGCACAATGCCCCTGTAGGACAATAGTAGTAGATTTAAAGCGATCGTGGCAACCTTAATTGCCGGTCCCGTCGTCTTATTGGTCTTTCGCTGATATAAAAGTACCTTCCTGATACAGTTTCTTTTGTTTAGCCTTTTCGCAACGCTTAACGCAATTGCTGCGCGCTTCCATTTCATTTTAGAGCGATTCACACTTCGCAACAACCATCCAATGGAGCATTTATTCGATCAATTTTGAAAAGCAATTTGGGATCATGCGATCGGTTGCGAAACGGCCGACTCCAAAACCCTAATGCATGGAAGTTCAACACCCATTGAGATTTTCCAAACTGACTTTCGGCATTGGAGGCCGGCTATTTCAGTCAGATTTCAGTCAAAATACCATAACTTAAGCAAAACTATCTATACCGCGTGGTTAGCACAACCCGAGACCACCTCGGCTTAGAGTAGGTTTTTTGAGTTCAAATTTACGCCAAAAATTCTATTTTTATAAGACGACTACGATTTAGGAATGCAAAATGGCCTCATTTATGTTACAATTATGGTGACTTTTTTGGATTTGGATCGTTTCTCAGGGCGTTGTTAGCTGTTGCTCGCTATGTACGTCTTATCATTGGCCACTTCAAAGTTGCATGATTCAGTTCTCAACGTTTGGTCTTCTCATATCTCAACTAGACTGTTAAATTGCTTCAAAAGTTCCTGAAAGCATAAGATGCAAATTTAAGTGATAACACTCTTCTAATCATAACGCTATCAAATCGCTGTGTTATCGAACGTTTCACTCCGGTGTTATGCTCGTTTCAGTGAGTTAACTCGGGTACCAGACGTTTCTTAAAGTTCAACGTGATATAATTCGTTTCCTCATGTGACCAACGCTTCGCCACAGTCCATCTTCCCTGACATTGCCACTCTATCAAGAGCTGCGTTGTTTCTTTCTTTGAGTGTCGTCTTGCTTACTATTCTCTCTATCGCCAGATCATGTGGTGTTTTCGCGTTGAAGAAAGGCGGAGATCGCAGAGGGACCCGAGAGAAAGAGCATTTGCCATCGGGTACTCTTCTTGTCGGCATTGCGTAAACAGCACCTTGCGCTACCACCAGCTGTTTTATTTTTATTTTCCATCAGTTCGTATTGGATAACCAGGTCGGCTTCCTCTCAACGCTGTTCATTCAACAACTTTGATCAATTTGCGATTAGATTTGAAGCAAAGATGATTTCGTCGTTTTCGGCATCTGCAGGTAGCTTTGTGATAGTTTCGGGCTTAATTACTAGTGCATTGTGTTCAGAGAGAGACAAGAATCTCGCCAGCCAATCTCCGGGTAAGATCATTGGTAGAATTGCCACAATACGTACTGGTCTCAACTTTAGATCAAGCACAGGATAGCATCCAACATCAACCAGCCGAACAAGGATGGTTCACGCGATTGTACAATAGCGGTAAGCACATGTTCTGTTCAAACCCGCAAAATCAATGTTTACAGCTGCTGGATGGCTTGGCTATGGCGAACCGAATGAATCAAAAGAGGGGGAAGCGTCTCCATCGAAGATCACAGAAACCACAACCAACATGTCAGGAACCTCTGTCAGTGTCTCGCTCTCTAAAATGAAGGAAGACAGTCAGCAGTACGGTGCGTGCTAAAGCTTACCAACTCAATAAGACAATCGCTACATTTCAGTTGAAGGCCTCAAAGTTGCCACAGAGGAATTCATTGAAAAATCCAAAAATCTCGGCCAAGACGCTTATCGTAACATGAGCGAGCATCTTGGCGAAGTTGCCGACTCGTCAAAAGCCTCAGCTTCCGCTTTTGTCACTACTATGGAAGGAAAGATGCACGAAACAATGGATTCCGCATCGAAAGCTTATGAGAAAATTGCCGAAGATGTTGACCATAAACTTTACGAGCTCAGTACGTTCACGGTCACGTGAGCGCCGCTTACTTTACTCTCGTTTATAGACATTAGTGCCGCAGAAAAGGTAGACGAAATATTGGAGGACCTGAGCGAGCCATTTGAAGACGAAGAAGTGGAGAAAGCAAGCCGTAAAATCGAGGATACCGCTCAGGATACGAAGAAAGTTGTCAGCGAAGTCGTCAATAGCGCCTATGAGTTTGTTGCTGAGAAGAGCAGTTTGTGAGATGTTAATTTTGCGTTTGAAATAAGTTTGTTGCAGGCGAAACTGCTGAAAAACTCACAGAACTCGCCGAAAGAGCCGAAAAAGAGCTTACTGAATCGGCCAAGCATCCAGCGGACCGAGTTATTGAGCTGGGCGACAATCTCAATGACGAAGACCAGCAAATTTACGAATTTACCAAGGAGACAATTTCAAAAGCGAAGGGTACCGTTTGCTCTCACTCTGCAATCTTTTTTTTTCAACATTTCAGAAGACGAAGAGAAGGAGAAAGACGACTGATCATACACGAGTGCACTCCATTCGCTATTCTGTTTTTGCATAATATACTTACTTACTTACTTTGCTACATGTATTTTCATTTGATGTACATAAATTAAAGTGTGAAAACAGGCGTCGTGCTACTATGCTCGTATCAGGTCTTACAACTCCCACCCTTGTCGATGACGCAAGTTTCGCTGTTTCACGCGTTGCTCGCATCGGACGAAACGAGCGGCCATTGATTCCTCCGCGTCTCTCGCGACGTGCGAACGCATCAGCGGCCGACAGAACGAGTGGTAAATGCAGCACAGCGCACACAGAGCAATGCACCACGAAACGAGCGAGTGACTGTGCTCACCGCGTGTACGAAACACTGAGGGCGCGGCCGGCAAGATGATGGACAATGATGTCTGCAGCTGGGCTGCTAGTGCGGCGCGAGTGAGCAGACGCCAGCGAGGGCGCAAACGTTGGCGAGAGGATAGAAAGAGGAACGAGTCATTGTGTGGCGAAAATGCATTTTCTTGTGCGCATTTAAAGACTGATCGGTTGCTTGTCGCAGTCTCGATATTGTCTGACTGCTGTGACATGTTTACGCAATGCGCACCTTCCTTCTGTTTCCATATTTCTCAACTCATGGCGATTTTTCACGTGATTCATTGTGTGATAAAGCTCTGCCTCCGTGGATTTTTCCAAACGCGGCGACCGAACGTAACTCGATGACTCATTTTTCTCTTCACATCTGTATCAGTCGATTCAAAGCGTTGTTTGAGTTGTTGCGTTTCAACTAACGGTTCACCAGTTCTATTTATTACGATTTCAGAATCACGAAAAAATCTCCAAGACGCTCAATCATGGTTAGTGATCGTTTGTTGAAGTTGCGGTTACTAATTCCGCCCGTTTGTAGAACGAAGCTCACTTGGATTCCGCGCTCGACCTGATGAGACGTCTACCGCCTCAGAATTGCGAGAAGCATCTTGCAGATTTGATCGCCCTCGCTCCCAAACTGTGTGAGGATCTTCTCAGCGCTGTTGATCAGCCGTTGAAAGTTGCCCGGGATAAGGATACTGGCCGCGAGTATCTTCTCTGTGACTACAATCGCGATGAGGATAGTTACCGGTAATTTATTTATCAAATGTTTGTGTAAATCGCTGTCGTATGTCTAGCTCTCCATGGACCAATCAGTACGATCCTCCAATAGAAGATGGTGCTGTTCCATCGGATAAATTGCGCAAGTTGGAAGTTGAAGCGAATGCTGCGTTTGAGGCTTACCGCGATATGTGAGTCCATTGTGCTGAATTCACATTTAAATGTTGTTGCTATTAGGTATTTCGAGGGAGGTGTTTCGAGTGTTTATTTCTGGGATCTCGAGTATGGATTTGCTGGAGTTGTTTTGATAAAAAAAGAGACTGACAGTGTAAAAGGCGTACGAAAGGGATGCTGGGATTCGATTCACGTCATCGAAATCCTTGAGAAGGTAATTGCACTACGAATAGTTTTAAAAATGCTTTGTTATTTGAATAATCTATAGGCGAACGGACGTCAAGCTCACTACAAGTTAACCAGCACAATCATGCTATGGTTGCAAACAACGGCCAGTTCCACTGGAACAATGAATGTTGGTGGTTCCATGACTCGTCAAAGCGAGCAAGATTGTTCGTTGAACGACCAGAATCCTCATCTGGTTAATATTGGAAAGATGATCGAGGTCAGTTGAAATGTTTACGCAGTCAGCTAATTGTGGTCTTTTGCGCTTCAGGAGCAGGAAAGCAAGATGCGCTCGACGCTAAACGACGTTTACTTCGGAAAAACTCGACAGATTGTGGGCGACTTGCGAACGGTTGAAACGTCGGCTGAACTCAAAAACAGAGATGAGCTGGTTGGGGACATTCGGAAAGCGGTCGCCGGCAAACGAAACAAGGACGACTTGTAAATTATTTTCCGTTCACTTGGATTGCCGCTTATTTCGAACTATTTATGTAATGTCAAAAAAATTTGTGCTGCCCGTGTACCGTGACCGGAATTGTTTCAACTAACCACAATTTTCGTGTTATAAATGTTTGAGACAATACCTTTTCTCTTGTTTACCTCCTAAATGTGCACACTACAAGTAGTATCGATTTTCAAGCGAAAAGACGCGTATTCTGCATTTTTGCGCTCCATTCTCGTGAGACCTAGTTAATGCGAATGTGGTCTTACCCGAGATGAAAGCTCAATAATTCCATGAACGTTCGTAATTCCATTGAATTTGTCATTTTGGCATTGGCGACGCAGCACGTCTTTCACACTTTTTTCACTCAACGTTCACATTTTATCCCATCTTAAGCAAATGTTTTTTTTGTGGTTAGTCTGTTTTGCTGTGTTGATATACGAGAATTACCAACGTATGAAGAACGTGTCGTCGTTTTTTTTTTCTTCAAAATCTTTTTGCCAAATTTGCAAAAACCTATTTTATTGCAATGCAATGAGCATTTTATGGCATTGCTCGTTGTTTATATAATAAACCTGTTATTAAGTCGGTCGATTGTTGAAACTTTGCCATCGATGAAGTGTTCGAATTGCAATCGCGCGTCAGGAGTCGCAGTTCCTCTCGCTAGTTCACACTCGCCCCGTTGAGAACCCACATGTATAATATGTTTGTTGGGTTCGACCGTGAGACACGAAAGCATGGCGTGCAAGTTCGTGAAAACAGAAGCGACGAGTTGATGCTAGTTGAGGCTGATTTTTTCTTTCTTCTTCAAAAAACGCAGACTACAACCGCGACTGATCTATCTCCGTGTGTGTGGAACATCGCGACGGTGAGTTTTACTTACAATTCGCAGCTCTGACCAACTTTCACAGTTACGAGCAAAGTAAAATTCGCTGCTATAGAGTACAAATCGTTTTGAACGCGTCGTGCACGAGTGTAATCAGTTTGTTACGACCGGAACTAGTCCACTAATACATATTCCAGGTTTATTCACTGTTTTTTGGTCCTAGGCATGAGCGAATGCCCTACAGATGTGCAGCAGCAGAATGACGATATAGCCGACAGCTGGGAAGACGTCTGTGAGGAACAGGTATCAGCGCAGATTGAGCAAAAACAAAGACTACTACAAAAACAAAAAGAAGCTGAAGAAGCTTTGCGGAAACTTTCGTTGGAACAGGCTGCGGATTCAGCGTCTCTACTGAACAGGTTTGATTGAGCAGTACAGCCATCAGAAAGCTTACATTGCTGCAATGCATTACAGCCCCAATGGACCGAATTCCGACGCTCAGAACTTTAAAATTTTGCAGCGACCACAATTCTCGACAGGTGCAGATGGGAGGCGAAATGCGAAACAATCCGCCGCCAACGATAAGATGAAGTCGCTTGAGGTAATTCTAAAACCTGATCGAACCGGCAATCCGCGAGTTTCGCAAAAGTCTAGGAACGCCAGGCAGCCTACCAGGAAGCACGTGATCGCATCTTTGGCAAAGAGCAGGCTGCTGCAGAAGAAGGAATCGAAGAAACGATACCCGAGGAACCAACTAGCAAATCTCCTCCGCCCGAAGAGACGGGTGAACCTCCTAAACGAACTACTAGCAAAAACCATTTGAGTGATGTGCCAATGAAGGAGAGCCTGTTTATTCCTCAAGCTTGGGAAGCTCCAACTCTGAGCGCTCCGTTGAACAATGTCCCGTATCAGCAGTTTATTCCACACATGACACCCACGTTCACTACTCCAGTTGTCATTCCGCAGAACCCCAGTGTGATGGGAATGCCTCCGCCACCCCCAAATTATCAAGTTGTCTACCCTCCTGGCTCCTCTTCTGTCTGTGTTACTGTACCGCCGTCAGCAGGTTTGGATTTTGTTCGCAAATTCAATGAATGCATCGCATCAGTTTTAGGATTCATGTCACAACCGTACTACGGAGCGAATCCTCCATTTGTGGGCTTGCCCGCACAGCCTTCTCAGCCGCCTGTTAACCCGCTACCCCCACAGGTCGCACGTCCAGTTGTCACACCGTCGCTATCGCCACATCCACACGTTCCTAATTTAGCCTCGGTGGCAACTAGTGCGGTACAACCAAGCCGGGGAGTCTTCTATCCTCCCAACGGCGCTACCAGCACAGGAGGCTCTATTAGCGGATCGAATAATGGACCTAGCAGTGGCAATAGTGGCGTCCCGTCATCGACGGGAAGAGTTCGGAAACTAAATTCCATTCCTAACACGTTAAACAGAAATGGAAGGCCGCCGTCTAATCCGACACAAAGGCCTATGAACAGTGCAAAACCAAGACAGTTTGAACAGAAGAACGTACCAACGTTTCCCTGTGATTTCACTCGTCCTCCGCCACCAATCTCTAACAACAACAACAACGGTGGACAACAAGCAAATCTTGGGTTCGTTTTTGGCTATTTTGTTAGTGTTCATTCCGCATTGTTGTTTAGGCCACAGCAACCAAGACCTCTCGCAAGAGCAACATTCAGTGGACAACGCCCTCAGGGTCAACCACAAAGGTAGATGCGGTTGAAGCGCTTTGTTGAAAACGAACAATCCTGTGTTACATGTAAAGCGACTTGTTTTGAAAAGTTTTATGTTGTTCAGAATAAAACAATTGTGATCGATCAGTTTCGTTCTCTTGTCTTTGCATATCCGCGCCGGCATATTCTCGTTTAGCCTAGCCACCTAAACGGAGGCGCAGACTGAAAATTGAAAAAACGTCGTTATTCTAGTAGAGGCGCATCCCGCACTTTGAGCGTCTACCAAAATGAGAATAGGCGTAAGTCACGAACCTAGGCTAAATCTATATCCACTCAAAGAAGGTCAGGCATATTTAGCCGTAGACGCAGGTTGAAATTTGAAGCACCAACATGAAAACAAAGAATTGACTGCAGACTAACATAAAAAACCGACTTCACTGTCAAGGATCATCGAAAAGTTCCAACAGAATTATCGTGCGACGACGCAAGCCATAGGGTAGCGGCTCAAAGTAGACAAGTACACGCTTGTAGAAGACGTTTCAAGTTTTGTGTGGCGGAAACTCGCACTTTTCAAAACATCCTTCACGGTCAGATTTAGGACAACAACAAATAATTGTCGCAACAAGGGAGTTCCGTTGGAACTGTAAGTGCATAAACCCACAAGGACCATTCCCCTGCAAAGATAATATATTTATCAGTATTACGTTATTATAAGAAGATACAGTAGTAAATCTTAGTTATCAACCATAACAAAATCTTCCTCCTGAACTTTTCGACGTTGACGTATCGTTTCTTCCTCTGAAAGTTAACAAATACAAACTGTCTTTACAATGTATCTGCAACTACCTTGATCATCTTCGTCATTGCTGACGTTAACCTCTTCGGTTGGCTCGGCGTTATCCTTGCTGCTTTCTTCCAGCTCCGCTTCATCTTCCTGATCATCTTGTGTCGAACCGTTTTTCCCTTGTTCGTCATCGGATTCGCTTGACGTCTTCGTATCTGTAACGATACATTGGTAACATAAACCCCGGTCAGATAGAAACGCTTACCAATGACATTTTCAGTTTCAGTTTTCTTGCTCTTAGCAGTTGATTTTCCAGGGCAATATTCGTACGAATAAAAAGGTTGGAACGATTCGAAGAACCCACAATCCTCTGTTAAATTGGGGAGAATCCACAATTTGTGCTTGCCCAAGGACGCAATCCAAATGATCGCAAACAAAATAGTACGTGCTAAACAGGCTCATTTCAAAAAATGCTATAGTTGTGACAAACTCACCAACTGCAACACCGATCAAAACTCCAAATGCACCAAGTCCAGCGATGGAAACATAATACACGGCTAGTCGCAACCAGTGAGGCCACAACGGGAATAAACAGCCAACAATTGTTCCAATCAAAATGAGAAAACCAATGACTTTCTTGTAAAATGGAGTGGGATCAAAAACCCAAATGTAGACATCGTTGGTATCCGCAAAATATTGCTCAGTATGCTCAACAAGCTTCACCTTCTTCTGTTTCTTCTCCTTCTTGTCATCATCCTAAATAAAGCACATTTATGACTGATATAACCAAAAATAACTAACTTGTTTCTCAACTTGTTTTTCCTCTTTTGAAGAGTCAGCTTCGGTGGAAGGCTTCGTGAATTTAGGAGATTTCTTGTCGTCTCCTCTCTCCTTCTCAGACGGAGCAACCTTCTTCTTTTGCACCAATTTGCGAGCGCGGAAAAACAATCCGTTCTCCATAAAAGTCTTCAACAAGTGAAAAGCAGACTGCCGCGTTGGGAACATAGGCTCCGAAGTTGACTTCGATCCATACTTCGACTCAAGTAGCGTATCGATAGCCTTCGATCCGGCAAAGTACTGCACTTCATGGCCTTCAAACATGGTCGACTTGGTGGGACAGTTGAAACGCACATAGCGAGCAATCGCATCGTCCTCTTTACTCAGTTGTTGTTCACTTTCAGAGCTCTAAATGACGCAAATTTCAATGCAATCCATCGTTGATTTGGACCTACCTTATCTCCGCGTCGGCCTTTTCGCTTATCCGCCATGATTTGCTCCGAACTGGCTCCGGCAACTGAAAACAAATCACATGCAAACACGTAGAAGTCATCACAAATGCTAAATTCACGAATGCAAACACGCAAATAGCATCACATATATGTGAAAAGCACCGTCAAGCCAGGTGCATTGTAACGTTGCACGACAACTGCGATCCGCGCATGCATTCGAAGCGCTCGAACATTCCACGTGGCCGTCAAATGTCCGCCAACGAGACATCGCTTCTGGCGTCACCGCCTCGCCCACACCAAAAACGTCCAAGTTCAGACGCAACAACAACACAAACACACGCCGCCAGCTTAACGATAAAAGCAAAAGCAGAGATGAGCGGAAGGAAAAAAAGCGAAGGGCGCGCTGCAATCTTCTGCAACACGAGAGTTCTTCTTCGACGCGTTGGCGGGTGTCGCAACTTGCGAGCCACATATATCTCTACTGTTCGTCCCGGGTCGGGATGCTTGACAGTTTAGGACAGCTTTGTTCAATTCACAACCCACTGAACGGCTGGTTTCGTTTGTTTCTTCAAACGAGAGCAACGTTGACCTACAATTGGCAGTTCTAACAATGTCGGACACTGATTCACTGCCACAGAAAGATCCTAGATCAGGATCCAAAGAGCGTTGGTCATATTTTTGACACACACAATCGGGCTATTACAAGATATTGCATAAAGTAGCAAGTGCTGCGAAGCCTGGTACGTCAGGAAACGAGGCTAAACGCCTAAGCTCGGCTCTCTTGCGCTCAACGAAGCTGCGTAAGCCAAGTAAATGACTTGCTTTCTCTCCATCCGTTCATCTGCTTGAAACGGGGCTTTGTGCTTGGCTCACACAAGTCAGCCTAGGCTTTGAGGCTAGTTGCCTGGCTTACCACGCTTCGCAACACGCGCTGGACACTCTCTTAACAGCGTGCGCAATAGCGCATCAGATTCATTGTCATCTTCGGACCCAGGCGGTGTTTGAGGTTGTCCCTGGTCCAGCGACTTTCCACGTCAGTCCTCCTCCACCTAGGTCACAAGACGGCACTGAATCTGATTTCACTTGTTGGGCAAATACTAAATGAACTCATCGCACCACGGTGTTCCGTGTTTCGAAACAGTTCTCCACCAAATTTGCCAAATCAAAACAACAAAATCGCAATTAGACGTCGCTGCACACGAATGGAATTATCAGCTGTTATCGTAAAAAAACAGGTTTTGTGATGACGTTGGACAGTAGAACATGTTACACATTCACTAAAGACTTATTTAAGAAACTTTCAGCCTACTTTCCTTTTCGTTCTGTTGTGATTTTGTCTCGATGTCGTTTAGGTTAGTTTTTGTCCTCAGCGCTATACTGATTCTCGCTCAAGGATTTTTGATCAGGTCTGTTCGTTCTATTGTTTGGCTTTTCACTTAAGAACTGTCTAGGATACCGCGAAGTCCTAAAAGTTATGGTAGCAGCTACTCAACAAGCTACGGTAGTGGATACAGTGACAGCCACGGCTCGAGCACATACGACAACAACGGCCATCGGACTACAAGTTACTACGGTATGACGATGTTTCCACTGGATTCAACTGAACGCTCCAAACTTCTAGGATCATCGAGTAGTTTCGGGAATCCATCCAGTTACTCCAGTGGCTCAAGTTATTCTCCCTCTTCTTCATCATTCAGCGTTCCGTCGTCTTCATACACACCTGCGCGTTCGTATGCATCCAGCTATGCTGACAGCAGTGCAGACCCTTTGAGAATGGACATTCCTTCGACTTCGTCGATTGGAAGCAGCATTGCCGACGCAGCAGACGTTGACGTCGACACGGACATTGACGACTTGAATCCATCGTCATCCTCAATTTTTGGTTAAAATTTGACTTGTTTGGAGTGAAGAGAAATAAATAATTTGCTTCAAAGGCCGTCAACGATCATAAGGGTTGGAAGGGCTTTCCAACAAGCACATCGAAAGTGTCACATGTGATTTTGAAAAATCAGTCGCTCCCGGGTCGATCCGACCCCGTGTGCGGAGCAAAGCGGCCGTCACTCTATCAACATGTTTCGCCGTGTGTCGTAAAATCGCCGCTCGTGCAAGCGACTATTGTGGCCACTAGGGTGGACCCTCGGCGAGGTGACGCATAGGCGCATAGGTTTTGATTGCGGTAAGAGATTTCGCGGTGATAGGCGATGATTTGACTAAAGTGCACCCGTAAAGGCGCCGGACGGCTTGTTCTTTGAATGCCCCAAGTGCGTCTCTTTTGCTCTTCTGTTAAACGGTAGACAGTTGTTGCCTTACCGTATTTGTGCTCTTATTATGTGTGCAACCTTGCGCACGAGATTCAACTAGTGCGTTTTACGTTCCACGCTTTATTCAACGCGTTTTCAACGATCAAAAGTCGTGATCATTTGCTAAACTTTCCATGTTCAAAATATTACACATGTCTAACAATAAGCGTTCGTTGGATTGTTTGACTATTAAATGGACAGACTCTCAACCGTTCTCAAATGGCTTGCTGGAATTTTTTTGTATCTCTTCACTGTCTTCACCGGGTTTCAGCTAATTGAGTTAACGTGTTGTCACAAAAGCCGCCAATTTGGTATTTAATTATTGATTCTATTTTTAGATTCTATTCCTTTGCTGTCCTTGTCGCTTCCTAATGTCGCCCACCACCATCAACGCCACAATCAAAGCCCAAGCGGCCAGCCTTCTGACCAGCACCGCGGCAAACCTCGAAGCCGCCGTCAAAGCCAACACCGCCGCCGTAGCCGCTGCAGTTGCCTTTGCCAACGGCACCGCGGCCGATCTCGCCGCCGCCGACGCCGTGGCCAACCTTATGCCTGCCGTCGCGGAAAACCTCGACGCCGCCGTCGCAGCCAACGCTGCCGCCGCCAAACTTTATGCGGCTACCGCGGGCGATCTCGATGAGGCCGCTGTGGTCAGCCTAATGAATGCCGCCGTTAACGCGGCCTCCCATGCAATTACCAAAACGGTCAACTTCGTCACCGCCAATGAAGCCTTCTTAGCCGTGACGGCGAACACCGCCGCAGTCGGCAATGCGGCCAACGTCGTCGCCGCCGTAGCCAACGTTGTAGGTGCAAAGATGTCCCTGCGAACTGCAAGCCTTCTGAAGTTGAATTTGTAGTTGTAGTTGTAATCGGCTGAAGAGTTGAATTGTCAATTGTATCGTTCCAACTGAACTTTCTGCTGTTTACAAGTGTAAATTCAAAAGTTCTCAATATCCACAGAAATGTGTTGGACGGATCAGCTTTCCAACAAACCCATCGAAAGTGTTACATGTGATTTTGAAAAATCAGTCGCTCCCGGTGGATCCGAACAAGCGTGCTGAGCAAAGCGGCCGTCACTCTATCCGCGCGTGTCGTAAAATTGCTGACCGCGCTTGCGACTACTGTGCTGTGGCCACTAGGATGCTGACAGTAGCGATGGCAGGTGGACGATCGGCGACGATTTGACTAAAGTGCACCCGTAAAGGCGCCGGACGGCTTGTTCTTTGAATGTCCCAAGTGCGTCTCTTTTGCGCTTCTGTTAAACGGTAGACAGTTGCCTCATCGTATTTGGGCTATTATTTTGTGTGCAACCTTGCGTACGAGATGTGACGAATGCGTTTTGCGTTCGTCGCTTTATTCAGCGCGTTTTCAACAGTTGAGATCATTTGCTAAACTTCCATTTTCAAAATATTACAAATTTCTAAGCGCTTTGTTGTTAAAACGATTCGTTCGTTGCATTTTTGGAATTTTAAATAGACATACTCTCAACCGCTCTCAAATGCTATAAATTCCTGTATTTTTATATGTCTTTCTTCATGTAACTGTCTTCACCTGGTTTCAGCAGATTTAATTAACCTAATCCTAATCGTCACCGTTGTCACCTAATCCACCAATTTGGAATTTGATTATTGATTCTATTTTTTAGATTCTATTCCTTTGCTGTCGTTGTCGCTTCCAAATGTCGACCACCACCGTCAACGCCGTCACCAAAGCCTCAGCGGCCAAACTTATGACTGCCGCCGCTGAAAACCTCGCAGCCGCCGTCAAAGCCAACACAGCCGCCGTAGCCGTTGCAGTTGCCAACGCCACCGGGACGAACCTCCCCGCCGCCGCCGTCGTGTCCAACCTTATGACTGCCGTCACGGATAACCTCAACGCCGCCGTCGCAGCCAACGCGACCGCCACCAACCTTCATGCGGCCACCGGAGCCAATATCGACGCCGATACTGTAGAAATGCTGGCCGATGTCGCCGTTAACGCGGCCGCCCATGCAGTCTCCAACGCGGCCAACGTCGTCTCCGCTGCGGCAGCCTACGTCGCCTCCGCCGCAGCGAATACCGTCGTTGCCGCCTAGGCGAGGCCGCCTATGCGTCTATTTTGTCTTTAATAAATGGAAATGTTGATTTTTTTACAAAAAATGTCACAGGACTGCGTAAAAAGACGTCAATTCGGCTTCTCTCGGTGATAGGATACGGTACAGCTTGGGAGCTTAACTCAGGCTTCAACAACAGACAGCATTCGAGACCCTTCAGTGATGGGCTTTGTTCCTGCAACTTCTACTAAGACTAGCGTCACCGACGCGGCCATTGACTCCTCGCCACCTCGTCGTCATCTTTTTTTTTTTGCTTCAAAACTGTCTTTCTTTAAGTCACCACAACAATAAACAGCTTCAAAAGCTGCGAATAATCATAAACTATAGATTTTTGTACGAGTTGGCGAATCCAAGAGCGACAACGTCATTTGTGTCTCTCGCGTGTCGTCGCTTTAATCGCATTAGATGGAACTTAGTACTGTTTTATGCATTTGATGTCTGAATTTAGTTGTATCTTTTAATTGCTTTTACTACAAATTGTAAATGCAATCGCAGTGAAGCGCATAGAAGAAACTTGCCGTGAGTCTATGGAAGAGTCTGAAACTGCTCCGGCAACAGCTGAGAAAAACACCGCATTTCACAAAGCTCGTTTCATCAAACTACAAACTATTGTCACACGGACTGCTCGCGACCAGAGTGATTTGCATACACACTCCTATCCGCCAATATAAACTCCATCCCGACTATGGAACTGTTAGAATTCATTTTTGCGTTCTGTACTTTTATGTTTATAGGAATGGACGATAAAACGAACGAATCTTCGTTGTCTGCTAGAAATGAGGCTGATGCGAAGCCTCAATCGACCAATCCATTCGACGAGGATTTCGATGAGCGCGCCATTGATGTAGAAGTGGTGACGCCAACGATCACTCAAGGACAGCTTGATGATTACGTTCGATTGAGCGATAGCAGCAGTGTGCAGAGCACGAAAGGTCGATTCAGTGTGACTTCGGACAAGTTGAGCGAGGTGAATTTGGACAAGAACCTGGTAACTGTGCTAATGTGTGCTGGAATTAAGTGATTACTCGATTTAAGCAAAATCCTCCTTTGAAACGCGACACACAAGAGGATGAAGCCGCCAGTGTTCAGTACGAGAAAGGCGCAGTGGAAAAATTCATCAACTACATTTTCTGTCGTGGAGATCTCTCAAAAGCGAAGCTAAAAGCGAGGCCTGTAACGATGAAAGAGCTGGTAGGTGGTGGTCATCGCTCCTCTTTTCAAAGCCCAAATGGAAATTTCAGTTCAAATACGGAAACAAAGTGGACAAGATCTTCGTAATCGCTGCAATAGCTGTTTCGATGCTCTGTGGCCTCTGTCAGCCAATGTTCGCCATCGTTACCGGTCGTATCGCCAATGTTCTCCTCATTCTGCCCACCGATTCCGAAGAGTTTGCTGAAGAAGGCATGAACGCTGTGATTTTCTACGTTTGCGTTGGTCTCTTCCTCATAGTTGTCGCGTTCCTTCAGGTTGGTAGCGGCTGCTCTAGCGCGTTCAGTAACTCAAATTACAGTTTTTCTTCTTCAACATTGCATGCGTGCGAATCGTTCGCAACATTCGTGCCGAGTATCTGCATTCGATTCTGCGACAAGACTCCGCTTGGCTTGAAAACAACCACAGCGGATCACTGAACACCCACTTGAACGAGTAAGAACGAGTGATCATCTCTATCGTCCACTTTACAATCTTTTCAGTAATATCGATCGAATCTGCGAAGGAATCGGTGATAAATTTGGGCTTCTGATCAGAAATGGCACCCAGTATTGCTTTGGTTTGGCGGTTGCCTTCTACACTTCGTGGCAAATGGCTGCACCGTTGTGTATCCTATCGCCCCTGATCGCAGCAATCATGGCCTACAGCTCAAAGGTTTCCTGCGAGGCTATGTCCACTATGCTTCAAAGTTCGATTTAGAAAATGAGTTTGGCCGCTCGCGAAGAAATGAGCATCTACGCACGAGCCGGGTGCATAGCGGAAGAGGCAATCGGCGGAATACGCACAGTCGCCGCGTTCAACGGACAAGAACACGAGGTGAAGAAGTATAGGAGCGTTCTCCGAGAAGGCATGAAGTCTGGACTGAGGAAGGGCATGTTCAGCGGCGCTCTATCCGCTGCGCTCATCCTAGTCGTCTTTGTGTTCATGGGCAGCTGTTTGTTGTACGGATCGTACTTGTACAAAATTGGCGTTCTGAACAATCCAGGAGACATCTTCGTAGTCCTGATGGCTATCATGTCTGGCGCTTATCATCTTGGTCAAGCCAGTCCTCATCTTATGGTCATGCTTAGCGCGCGAATTGCCGCATCGACCGTCTACCAAACGATCGACCGCAAACCCAAGATCGATGCCTACTCAGCTGAAGGTCGCAAAATCTACAACATGGAAGGAAAGATCGTCTTTAAGAAAGTAAACTTCCGCTACCCTTCAAGACCAGACGCCAAGGTTTTGCGCTCGTTGAGTTTGACTGTGCAGCCCGGCCAAACCATTGCTTTGGTTGGACACAGGTTTGAAAAGCGCCCGATTCGTTCCCCGCGAATGTTTACTCTCGTTTAGTGGTTCTGGAAAGAGTACTTGTGTTGGAATCCTGAACAGACTCTACGAGTACGAGTCTGGTCAAGTGCTAATCGATGGTCATGAGATCCGCGACCTCAACGTCAAGTGGCTGCGAACGGTGATTGGAACTGTGCAACAAAATCCTGTGATCTTCAACGACACTGTTGAAAATAATCTAAAAGTGGGAAATGTTCTCCTGAACGAGAAAGACATGGTGAACGCGTGCAAAATGGGAAATGCTCACGAATTCATTGAGAAACTACCAAATGTTTGTTTATTTGAGCTTTTTCGCTCTCTTCTATGCGTCTTCTCGTTCTAGGGTTATCAAACTCTTATTGGCGACGGTGGCATTCAGCTCTCTGGAGGTCAAAAGCAACGTATCGCTATAGCTAGAACGCTCGCCCGTGACCCAAAGATTCTTCTTTTGGACGAAGCAACCAGCGCGCTCGATGCACAGAGTGAAGCAATCGTTCAGGTTAGTAAATAGCCACAGCTATCATAACAGAGGTGTTTAGACCGCTTTGAACAACGCTAGCAAAGGGCGGACAACGATCATCATTGCGCATCGTCTGTCGACTGTCAGGGACGCGGACAAGATTGTTGTCATGAACAAGGGGAAAATCATGGAAACCGGGACACATCTGGAGCTGATGGCTCGACAGGGTCACTACTACCGTCTTGTTCGTGCGCAACAGTTCCAGAGCACCGAGACTGAGAGCACCAACGAGTCGACTAACATCGCTGACGAAGAAGAAGAAGATGAAATTGAAGAAAAGAGCGAATTCAACAACAAACGAGCTGGCACACTTCGCGAAGAGTTGCGCATGTCGTACAAACGTGATTTCATGACCAGCGATCATCTTGGTGACGCGGAAACTGAAGCCATGGAAATCGAGCTGAAACAAGCGGGCGGAGAGCCGTCTTCGATGGTGCAGCTCTTTGCGGAGGCGCGAAAACAGGACTACACTCTGCTGATTGCGTTTATATTCTGTATTCTGACAGCGATTGGTAAGGATTAACGACAAAGCACAGCAACTCAGCGGCGAGACGATTCAGAGCGAGCGTTTCATGACGATAGCTAAGAGCTAACGCATAGGCTGACTGCCTTTGCCTAGAATCGTCCCGGCACTGAGTTACCACGTAACAAATAAGCAACCACAGAGAGCCACGGTGAATTTCAGGAATGCCATTTTGTGCGGTTGTATACGGACAAGCCTTTGCAATGTACAACAACGGCGAACGGGACACGGTCGATGAAGCGTTCAACTACTTTTTGACTTTCACTGCAATTGGCGTCGTTTTCGGCGCAGCGTCTTTCTTCTCGGTAAGTTCTCAACGCGCAACGACGATAACGCTCATCAATGCTCGTTTTGTAGACCTACTTGTTTGGGAAAATGGGCGAAACGCTCACTTTCAATCTTCGTGTCCAAGCCTTCAGCTCCATCCTCAAACAAAGCGGATCCTACTTTGATAACACGGCGCACACTCCCGGCAAACTGATCACTCGACTAGCAACCGATGCTCCTAACGTTAAAGCTGTGCGTTTCAGGGCGGTATCTTAACCGATGCCATGTTGATTAGTTTCAGGCTGTAGACACACGTCTAGCAAGAGTTGTTCAAGGATTTCTGTCCATCATCAGCGCGATCATAATTGCTGGCTATATAAACTGGCAGCTGACAGCCGTTGGCGCGTTTCTCTTCATTCTACAGGGCATCTTCCAATTTTTCATTGCACGACGAGTTCATAGCTTTGCGGTAAAACTGGCCGCTAACGATGAGGCGGGAAGAGTGGGTTCATTTCGATCGTTGATTTCGGTGCTAATTGTGTTGCAAGTTTAGCTCGCCGTGGAAGCAATCGAAAACGTTCAATCTATTCAGTTGATTACAGCAGAACACAGTTTCTACGACAACTACGTAACCCACGCTTTCAACCAGACAAAGTATGAACTCATGAAAGCGCCATTACAGGTAGGGAGCGCCATTTTGGTATAAACAACACTATGCACACTATTGTTTAGGCTGTAAACTGGGCCTCAACCCATGGATTGCAATATTTCACAGTAGCCTTTTGCTATTTTGTCGGTTTCTTAATGGTTGCCAATGACTTGGCCGATAAGGTTATTGTCTTCCAGTAAGTGCCCCAGATCCAGTCACATTTCCTTTAAATCGAGTCTTCAGAGTTGTACAAACAATGTACTTTGGCAGTTTGAGCGTACAAGAAGCGTCTGTGTTCTTCCCAGAATTTGTGAAATCGCGTCTGGCGGCAGGTTTGATGTTCAACATCATCAATAGTAAACCTTCAACTGGTGACGCTAAGGAAGGAGCGCGAACGGTACGGTTTCCAATAATCTATCCAAACGAACACAGCAGCTTCATTTAGCCCCTCGAAGGCAGCATTCAATTTGAGAACATCTACTTTGCCTACCCACAAAGACCCAAAAACGCGGTCATGAAAGGTCTGTCGCTCAATGTGACCAGAGGTCAAACTGTTGCCCTTGTTGGGCCGTCCGGATCCGGAAAAAGTACTGTAATTCAGTTGCTGCAACGTTTCTACGATGCGAATGCTGGCGAAATGGTTAGTTGTGGAGATGAATTCACCGCCGCGAGCAGCTAATTGCAACAATTCAGAAGTTTGACGGCCAAAACATAAGAAACTTCAGCTTGGAGCACGTTCGTCGAGAAATGTCAATTGTTAGTCAAGAGCCGACGTTGTTTTCGGGCAGCATCAAAGAGAACATCGCATACGGATTAGATTTACACAAAATTCCTTTTGAAAAGATTGAAGAAGCCGCTGCAATCGCTAATGCGACCGCGTTTATCAACACATTCCCTCACGTAAGTCATATCGCTATTTTGCACTTGTCCACGAGTGCGATGATTTAGGGCTACGATACGGATATTGGCGAGAAGGGATCGATGCTCTCAGGTGGTCAGAAACAACGAATTGCCATTGCACGAGCAATTATTAGAAATCCCAAGATTTTACTGCTCGACGAGGCAACTAGTGCGCTAGACACTCAATCCGAAAAGGTACGCGCATTAGCCGGCTGGCTAGTTAAGGGAGAGTTGTATGCCTGCGCGTTTTTAGGCTGTACAAGAAGCTCTTGATCGTGTGCGAGAAGGTCGTACTTGTGTGGTCATTGCTCATCGACTCTCTTCCATCCAAAACGCCGATATGATCGTGGTCATTGATAACGGTCGCGTTGTGGAATGTGGCAATCATAGTAGTCTTATGGCGCAGAGAGGAAAATACTTCAAGTTGGTTCAGCGCCAAGATCTAAGCAAATAGAATGAATGAATCTCCCCCCTTGTTTAAACATTGTTGCTTTGTTTCATAAACTGTCTGATGTGTTTCCGCTCCGCTGTGAAGCTTTGATTACGAAAGAACTTGTGTTACACACACACACGCATTTACATACATACGACGGACGACTTGCTGTAGCCCCGTCCTGCACACAACAGTCTGCGGGCTATTTTTACAAATCACTCTTTTTTAAATGTGATTCAACGCCGCCGCCACCTAGCAGTCACCCCGACCGATATACAGCCGAACCCTCCGACGTCGACCTGTCGATCGATTTTTTGTGCTCTTCAACAACGTTGTCATTGACGGCGGTCGAAGCCGGTCGTTCGGTTGGCCGCTCGCTTGCGCCCTCTTGTCGTTCCGATCGGAGAGGGGCAGTCGAGCAAAAGAGAGAGAGAGGAGAGAGAGAGAAGAGAGTTTTGAAGACCGGCCACGACAGTAGCGCAGCATTGTCGCACGCAGTGCATTGCGATGGCTGGTTGTGTGGATGTGGCGCAGTCAGTGTGCTGTTCTGCTCCTCTCTCTCTCGTTTCTCGATCTCATTCGGCAGTAAAGTAAGAATTCCTGACCTTTTGCAATTGATGCAACTCCTCTCTACCACCAATCAACTCCCGACTTTCCTGATTCCAATGTTTCTGGCACTTGTTTCTTGCAAAGTTTCGCTTTGCTGATTGCAAAACTATACGTGGCCCACACGTTATTACTCTCTGACAACTCCGCCCAACTCTCTATGACCTTTCGGTTGCGAGCGAGCGACTCCGCCGAAGCATGGCCCCTCCTTATCTATCGGTGCGTCTCTATAAATTGTCAGAGCTAGTGGGCACTGTCCATCACATCTTCATTTCGTAGGCATTTGTATGTGTGTGTGTGCTGCCGTTTAGGTCCGTAACTGTAGCTTATTCTCTATGTTCCCCGATCACTGTACATCACCGAAAAGCGACGTGTTTGAAGATGAGTCTAGTTGAGCTCGTGATGAAGCGATCGTGCTGTGACGGTACACATGAGATCAAATTAGACTCATCTTCTTTGCACTAACGCTCGGCCTCTCCCTTCCTGCTCCTCGTCGTCGTCGTCGTCGGACGCACTCTGGATGGTGTCTGTTGCGGTGAAATGAATGTTCGTCCGTCCTTTCACCGGGCGAACACTGTCGAGTGTTCGTCTGTCCAATGCCTCCTAGCTCGTCGCCTCCTCAGCTAATCGAGCACTGCGACGATGGGTCTACTGTGGATCAGCATGTAGTTTGCTCAAAATTCATGAGATCACTCTAGACCTGTCGCCGACGTGTTTGAACCGACAACGCTGCAAGGAACCGCTAAGCGAGGATGAGTCTACTGTGTATCTTCATGCGACACTTTTCAATGCCATGAGATCACACTAGACTTATCTCCGCTAGTTGTTCAGAACGAAAATCCTACGTGGTAAGTTAATCTCTTGAACCACCGTTGTAGTACCGTCTCTGTCTATGCGTACCTTGTATACTGAATAAAGAAAACGATCAACGGTCTCTGTGTGGTGCTGTACACACACCGGAACAATCAAACATCGCATCGTCAAAAAGAGCAAAAAAAGAACACGTTCTATGCAAATTTCAGTTTTAACGGCTAAAATATGCAAATAGCCGTCATCCTCAATAGCGTCACACATACACAAATTCACACACAGTAGAAGAGAAGAGCGCCATCGACGCTGTCGTTGCTCTTGCCGCTTCTTTGTCCTCTTGTAAAATGCCAACTGAAAAATCTGTGCTAGGATCGTTCGTTCAGCGCCTATTTTGCAGGTGGTTGTACTAGTTGTGCTATTGTGTCTATAGAGTAATTTCAATCCTTAAGGACGCAAAACGCAAAGCCCAGTCTAACCTTGAAACCTATTAGTCTCGTTGATTTGGTCAGTTTGTACGTTCGTTGCCGTTGTGATGATCAAGATTTAGTTCCATTACGGCTCTCGCACTGACACAGCATTTGTTATCCTCGGTCTCGCGTTTGCAGTCATTTGCGGCACTGGAATACCTCTAACAGCTTGGTACACTGGCGAGATCATTAATCTGCTTCTGCACGGAGATCCAAAATCGTCCGAATTCTGGGAAAACAGTGTCGCTGTACTGTACAAATATGTGATTACCGGAACTCTGCTCACTGTATTCTCGTTCTTTCAGGTAATTTGACTCAAATAATCACTTTAACGCAGCCTTTTAGTACTTGTTTCTCAACATTGCATGTCTGAACATTGTGAAGCAGATCAAAACAGAGTATATACGGTCGATTCTGCGATTGGACGCTGAATGGTTCGATCAACAACGAAGCGGAGAGAGTTTGAACGTAGCTCTTGATCGGTAACCCAAAGAGATTACCAGAGTAAGTCTTAAAAGAACGTTCTTTTCAGGAATATCGATCAAATAAATGAAGCAATTGGCGACAAACTTGGATTACTTGTGCGAAGCGTCGCACACTTTGCTTTTGGCTTGTTTGTTGCGTTTTACTTCTGTTGGCAACTGGCAACTCCGCTCCTGTTAGTGGCACCTCTTCTCGTGGCGTGGACATTTGTAATGACGAACGTGGGCGAGAAATATTGATTTTATTTTCAAAATTGTGATTTTTAGCGTCTAAATGCTGCTGTAGCAAACGAAAAGAAAGTATTCGAGCGAGCGAACGAGGCTGCATGCGACGCTATCAGCAACAGTCAAGCGGTAGCAGCTTATAATGCGCAAGAATTTGAGGTTTGCTCTGCTGTTGCTGGAGATTGCTTTATGATCGTCGTTTTTCTAGACTAAACAGTACAAGGCAATACTGAGCAATGGATTTCGGTTCACGTTGCACAAAGGAACCTTTACTGGAATGCTCTCCGGGGTATCGACTTTTGTCGTCTTTTTATGCGCCGGATTTTCAACATTGTTCGATCAGCGTTCGTGTAACCGTTTTTCTAATCAATACGTTCAGCTACGGTACCTTCCTCTATCAAACAGGCGCAATAGCTCAGCCTGGCGACATTTTTGCCATTTTGGTATCGGTAATAACGGGAGCTGCGCAACTGTCCGCTGCGAGTCAGTACTTGTCGATATTTGGAAAATCACGTTTAGCGGCTGCCGAGATCTACAATATTATTAGAACTGTAAGCGGCGAGAGTCCTCAGATTCTGATTGCATTGTACACCAATTATAGGAGACACCAATCTGTTCTACGTCCACTAAAGGCATCAAACTTGAGAATTGCGACGGATCGATCGAGTTTGTAAACGTCACTTTCCGCTATCCTTCACAGAAGACCGGCAAAGCGCTCAGTAATTTTTCGCTAAAAATCAACGCTGGCGAACGCATAGCGCTTGTTGGAAACTACGGCTCCGGAAAGAGTACTGTAGCTGCGTTGGTCAGTAGAATTTATGATCCAATGGAAGGGAAAGTAAGTTCCTAGTGCGCTCTGTCATGAATTGAGGTATTAATTGGTTCAGATCTTGATAGACGGACACGATATACGCGATTTGAATGTTCAACATCTGCGAAGAGATATTGTCGCTTCAGTGCAGCAGGTTCCCTGATACGGGTGATTGTTTTGATTCTACAGTTGAATTCAGGAGCCGATCATCTTCAACGATACAATCGCATTCAATCTGCGTCAAAAGAATGAAAACATCACTGTCGAGGAGATGATCGCAGTGTGCAAAATGGCGAACATCTACGACTTCATTCAGGTCCTCCCAAAAGTGCGCACAGTGTAGTCTCTATCACAGCAATTACACTAAACAGTCTTTCAGGGCTTTGATACCGTTGTCGGAGAGCTAGACGGGAGCGTATATCTGTCGGCTGGTCAAAAGCAGCGTTTGGCAATTGCAAGAACGTTGTTAAGAAAACCGAAAATTCTTGTTCTCGACGAAGCAACGAGCGCTTTGGATGCTCAGGGAGAGAATCTCGTTCGAGTAAGTTCAACAATAGAGCTGTACGATCTATCAACTCGCTCTAGTCCGCTCTCTTCAATGCTATAAAAGGCCGTACGACCATTGCTATAGCACACCGCATGTCTGCTATACGACATTTGGACAAAATAGTTGTTGTAGATGAAGGCTCCATCGTTGAAGTCGGTTAGTGTAGCCTGTCTGGGCCTGTTTTTCAAGACTGTTTGCCCTCATTTGCAGGGACACACGAAGAGCTGATGGAGCTGAATGGACACTACCGTACTCTCGTTGAGACACAACAGATGGAAAAGCGCTGCGTGCATCGGGCAAAGTTTGCAGCGTTCGTTGATCCTGCGCAGCGGGTACTGCAAGTGAATGACAGAGTCACGTCGACCAAAATCAGCGCTGAAGACAGCGACAGTGATGACGACGATGGAAAAGGCAGCCGGACGGAGAAGCCAAATGGTTTTAGCATTGTGAAAACAGTGGCGAGTCGCCATTTTGCACTCTACGCTCTAGGTCTCCTGTTTTGCTGCGCACATGGCTTGGCGATTCCTGTTTATGCCGGATCGATTGGAACTGCATTCACGTTGATTGGCGACTACAAAGGCGAGGAATTATTTCGTTTATTCTGCTACAACGAGACCGGATTTAGATACTCTTTACGAAGAGGCGCAATCGAACTTTGTCAATTTTTTAACATTTGGACTGATTGCCGGAATATCGTCATTTGCTTATGTAAGTTGTGAAAATGAAGCAATCAACCGTAATTCGCAGCCAAGGCGTAGTTATGTCACTGACCCAGATTGACAAAAACGCTTTTTAAAAATCTCTTTATCAAACTCGGCCAGTAACACACCAACGCGCTCACGGCTGGTTGGAACAGTGCTAACAGCATTAGAAGGCGTCCTCTCGCACGACAACCGCACAATGTGATGGAAGAAAACCAAAAGCGGCGCGCCATTAGCAAAATCTCTCTGTTCCATCAATCAGCAATGTGATCGCACCGCCCGTTTTGCATACTAATGAGGTGGTCGGCACAAAAAACCGCCCAACGTCCGTCTTGCGTCTGCTGCTTGGTGTAAAGACAAAAACCGTGATATGGCAGAATCAGAACAGAGATAACAGAGCAATTTTTTGGTCTAAAACAACTGAAATTCAAATTTACATTGTTTAGAGTTTCCTATTTGGAGCCATAAGCGAGCGTATAGCGAAAAAACTCCGTGTGGGACTGCTCTACTCAGTGCTCCATCAAGATGGTTCCTATTTTGATGCTCCACGACACAATGCGGAAACACTGTCCAGCCATCTCTCGGCTGATGCTTCAAAATGCAAATTAGTGAGTTGAGCCCGCAAACCAGCAGCTTTCTGACAGCAAATTTCAGCCGTTTGGAATAGCTCTCGCTCAGTTCGCTTTCGGTCTCTTCTCCTTTGTCATTGCCATCATCTTCTCATTTCGTGTCAATCACATTCTCGCTCTTGCGTGCACTGCCATGTTCTTTGTGCAAATTTTAATTCAGCTCGTTGTTAGCAACGTTGCCTACAAGCAGAATAGAGCGACCGCTTCGAAAGACTTGACTGCAAAAGTGAGTTTTCGTTGTCATCTTTGAGGACGCGCATCTGGTTCTTGCAGACCGCTGTAGCAGCCGTTGAGCATGTGCGAACTGTTCAGCTACTGACCCTCGAACAGGACATTCTGAATCGATTTATTGAGCGTGGAAATCGTCAGTCCAAACAGCAACTTCGATATATTCCATTAAACGTAGAAAAGCTAACGTTTTAAGTGACAAAAGCGCAATTTAGGCATTGAGTTTTGCTGCGAACAACGGTCTTCAGCAGGTTACGCAAGCATTTTCCTATGTTGTTGGCTTCATCTTGCTCGTTCATCAGCAGAGGAATTTGGTCATCGTGCCGCTGAATATTTTCAAGTAAGCGTATCACACTATGTCAACCGTCATTTCAACCGTTTAGAATAGTTCAAACGTTGTTTTTTGGAAGTGCGGGAATGTCCTATGCGGTTTCCTATCTATCCGATTGGTCAAAGGGTAAAACAGCTGCGAATAAGCTTTTCTCTGTTGTCGAAAGACATTTGAAGCCCAAAGACGATGATGACGGCTTGCACACTGTAAGTTGGCTGACTCAGAGTTGAAGCTATTGTCGCTTTATTCCTGAGTGTCGTTTTTTGAAAAAACCGCCACGCGAGAAACGCGTTTTTTATGGTTAAAATGCTCATTCCATGAGGAGAATTGAGAATGTTCGTACGGCTCTGATGTCTGTTCCAAATTACACTCAAATCGATGAAATAGCAATGATCACAATCGCTCCAATCTGTGCGAAAAACTCATGCTCTAACCCTGCCAAGCAACGTCAGGCTAACAATTTCCTTGTGCTACAACCACTTGCCGCCTACTACTCTCGAAGCCTATATTGACAGGATCACAATTTGATTCGCGATTTGAGGCGATTTCAATCGCCCATTCAAAAAGCAAAGTTTCAAACTAATTCCGTATGATTATTTCAGGAATTGCAAGGGCCTATCGTACTCTCCCAAGTCACATTTGCCTACCCATCCAAGCCTCAACAGTACATTCTGCGAGATTTGAATTTGACTGTAGAGAAAGGAAAGACTCTTGCGCTTATTGGACCACCTGGTTCTGGGAAACGCACAATTTTTTCCGTTCTACAACGCTACTATCATCAAGCATGCGGA
The DNA here is from genome assembly GCA_007213375.1 of Steinernema feltiae. Lineage (NCBI taxonomy): Eukaryota > Metazoa > Nematoda > Chromadorea > Rhabditida > Steinernematidae > Steinernema > Steinernema feltiae. Next base: position 79,255 of record MQUG01000100.1, read on the forward strand.
GACGTTGTAAGTATCAGACTAGAGACGAGCTTTGCGATTAGCTATAGCCATTTGCAGAGAATCGGTGACACGTTGATTGAATCTATTGCCTTGAAACATCTTCGCAATCGCACTGGCTACATCGGGCAGTCGTCCAGATTGTTCTACGGAACAATAAGAGAAAATATCGCTTATGGATTAGGTGAAAAACTGACTCCTGAACAAGTGAAGACTGCTGCTGTAGTTGCCAATGCGAACGAGTTCATTGAAAACCTACCGAATGTAAGTTTAGCTCGATTGCTCACTCTAGCTCACATGCTCAGGGATATGACACACTCTACAATGACAAGGAGATCGTTTTGTCGGACAGTCAAAAGTTGAGAATTGCTATTGCTCGGGCTATTGTAAGAAATCCACCGATTTTGCTTGTTGACTGTGATACTGGGCCTGGACGGGCGCCATCTTGCAAGGTATCAATTCGCAAGCCAGCGGCTCTGTGTTACATGTGTTTTTTTTAGCTAATCGAAAGCGCATTGGAAAAAGCGATGCTCGGACGTACATGTCTGAGGATTGTGCACCACGTGGAAGCGGCTGAGAAATCCGATCAGATTGCTTTTGTCGAAAATGGCAAAATACGTGAGATTGGCACACATCACGAGTTGCTTGAATTGAACGGTCGATATTGCAAATATGTGCGAGAGAAAATCAGTTCTAAGATGAAAGATTAAAACACCAATTAACGTTGTTGTTTTGTGCAATAATAAACATTGTTTAACTCTGCTTTTGCGTCAGTCAAAACACGAAATTTGAGGTGGCTCTTACCACGGATCTATAAGTTAAAGTGCCAAATTTTAGTTTTAAGCCTGTAAACTAGCAAACTAGGCTAAGCTAGGCTCAAGAGAAGCCTGGCGTGAGGCCTTGTAGACCTACTGAACCCTTCAAAACGTGTTACCCCGAGACGAGTCCAAAATAACGCCTTCTGTCCATTATGTCTTTCGGTTTAATGCCTTATGACCGGATTAGCCCGGCCGATTTCAGCTAAAAGCAATACTATTCAAACTAACTAGCATGTTAAGCTGAAAAAACGCATTTTTCGTCTGGCGTGCAGAGTAGATAGAACAAACGCTATCATCGTTTTTTCATGCTTTCATCTATCTGTTTTTTTTCTCCATTTTACTAAAATTCTCCTTTATCCCGACTTTTAGGGCGGCGCTTTCGGAGGCTAACAAATCGCCTCAGGGCAGCTTTTGTCCCGACGACGTGATGCTGCTTGTGCTGTGAACGGGCTGTCTTTTGGTCGTTGTTTTCGCTTCGCTGATATGTGATGTGGTGAAAAGAGCGGACGGGCAAGCGCGCCAATTGAGAACAGGTGCTGTTCGTTTCCGTCGTTGTCGTTGAAGTGTATCAAAAAGTATCAAATAACCCCCGAGTTCTGTTTGTGTTTGTGCACTTTAGCGCACTATTATGACCGTGAATGTTTACGTTTGTATATGGTTGGTTCCTCTGTGATTAGTGACTCTGGCACGCGCGTTCAGATGTAAAGTCAGTCAACACTGTTCAATGAACTGCAACATTGTGGTGCTCGTCGATGGCATCTCACGGCTCATTGCACTTTCCTTTTTCATTTCAGGTATGTTCAAAGCAAAGCATAGACACAGAGCAACCACTTGACAATGACGCATTGAGCATGTAGCAGCAATCGGTGCAGCACTGAACGATGCTTTTGATGCGACTAAACTTACTTTGTGGAACATTCTTTCGTTGTGGAACAAACGCTGCACTACTCTAACTAGGTTTGCGCTCGCTTAGCCGTTTGTTCCAATCGCCGCAAATTCAATTCCCACACTCATTCAATCCGATAGCCGATATTTTCTACGCTGATCTACGCTCTCTCGGCATGGGCGGACAGTAATTGAGCTGTTTGAAATTTCTAGCTTCCATCATGATTAACGGGGGTTAACGCCGATGAGTGTGATAGATAGCTGGATAAGTATAGCGGGGCAATTATGTAGAGGACGGGACACTCAAATTTGGCTGCTTGGTGCCATGTTAATTTCTTTGGCGCCTTTTGTGAGAACCAAAACAATGCCTGAAAGAGAACGATTTCCGAAAAGTGGCATGTTTTGGATCGAAATGCTTTGTCTTCTGATGTAACCAGTCATGCTTTGCCAGCACCTGTAGACTACTCGTTGGTACGCAAGGCATACTGATATGTAGTTCAAAAAACAGGCACAAAAGCAGCTATTAAGTTTTTCGCATATTGCACACGCGTCTTGAAACGCTAGGACTTATCATTTGTGCATTTAGTAGCGGTCCACGGCATGGAAAAGACCTACAAAAGTCGACAAAAAGGCGAAATTGCTTGTTATTCGTGCTTTGCAAAGAATCCCACAAGACCGAGCGCTCATTCCCGAACTATTGGTCTACCTTCTGCACAGTCACTCGAGAACATGACCGAACTAATTGATGTTCTCGGCAGGGTGAGTTTGTTCAATGAAGACTGCAAGCACATCTTCCGTTCTTCAGGGTGGAATGACATTTCCTCGTCTAGTAGAAACTTGTGCCGACTCGCCCGTCTCAATGACGCCCACCTTTGCAGGGAGTGCCATTCACATTTGCGCAAATACAGAAGAGCAACCGGGTGCTTGTGTGAAATTTAGAGGAACCTACAACGGTATTGCAGAGATTCTATGAAAGAACTCATAAATACTACTAATTCAGGCGAATCGTTTGTCTATCGCGAGTGCTGGAGTCACATGTGGACTCATCCGAGACCCTATCGCCCGCAGATGACAGGGCACTGTTTCGCGGACGAAATGGTGCAAAACTTTGTCGCCAGCGAGAAGAACATCATCTGTTTCTGTGAAGACGATTTATGCAACAGCGAGCACTCAATCTTCGCTTCTCGTTTCTCATTATCTCTACTGATCAGTGCCTTTTTGTTTTTACAGTATTTCTGACTAGGCAAGAGCATCAAAACTGTTGCATCTTCTCAACAATCTGGAACTTGTCTGCGCAGTCTTTACACAGTTTCACTTCTTCGCCGGTTGTCCACGGGTACAGATCATCGTCGCCGAGAGAGTGAATTATTTTCTCGCCAGCTAAATTCGGATTTGAGAAGAAAGTAAAATCAGTTCTTACTGTCGCTATCTGCAAGGCCACGCGCAAACTGAAGAATCCATGATTTGTTATCGAGTACATGAATCTTCTTTCGCTCGCTGTCAATTACGTTCTCCCGTTGAGTGTAATCGATTTCAAGACGACACACCATGAAGCCATCTTTCAAAACAGCCGAACTTTTCTTGATCATTTTTTGAGATGCCTGAAAGTGCAATTTATCAAAGGACAACAGTGATGAGTGCATTTTTGCCGAGGAATACGGTAATGATTACGCTGATCCTCAGAAATATAGTTAGGTTGTGTCAAACCAAGTCGAGCTACAGTTTGCAACTTCAAATGCTATCGTTTCGTGCTGACTTGGTGGCAAATCACGTGACAGCAGTCGAGGAACATCAATTTCAAAACTGACAGTTATTTACTCTTACTACGGTGCAAATAATTGGAGTATTCCGCATTTTTACAGCTTGTTCGCTGCATGGTTGATGCCCCATGAGCCAGCAAACGCGTTTGGCAAATTTCAAAAGCTTTTGACAAAAGAATTTCGGTCCAGTAATTCACTTTTAAAACCGATTCTGGCATCTTTCTGTGGAAAACGGAGTGCGCTGTCTGCATTCGGTGCAGGCGAGACGCGCATGAGTTTGAACGTGACAACTTTAACGCTAAATGGCCGATTTGATCTTTTGGGAATACGGTAGACAGTTTAAAAGAGAAAGGAACCGTACATCCAGAAGTTGATTGTTGAATGAGGGACCGTTGTGCGAGATGTACGCAGCTGCGGATCCGTCAGCATCATAGACGCACTCAACTACCGTATCATCACCCTGAAAGTGGAACTGTGCTTCGTCTGTAAATCAGGAAAGAAAGCGAACCATGCCAGCGTCGGTTGAGAAACCCAGCGCCACATAGCGGCCATGCTCGAATGTCGATAAATCCTTGCTTTGCATCTCAACTACCAACGTTTTGCCGTCATTCTGCCACTGTACCAATCCTTGACAGTCGTTTGATTTGCAGCCTTTTGGGAAACTCCAGCAACCGCGCGTTTTACCGCACGCAGACTGACTGAGGAGGCCAGTCAGGCCGCCAGCAGCTGCTCCCACCTACAAACAATCAATGTGTATTACACAACGGTTGAATTCAAATCAAACCTGGATGATGGCAGCGACGGCGGCAGTGATTAGAAGGAGATGCATCCTGTACCCGGTGGTAGGAAGCGGAAGCGCAAAGAGCCAACAGCGCAAACTGAAGAAACCTAAATATTGGCACCCGTCGCCCGTCCAACCAAATCCTCCTTTGGCTGAAACCCGTTTTCGGTTTCCAAAAAGCGCCAGCAGTAAATCAAATAGACGGGGACGATAGGGGGCGCGTCATAGCACGACGACTGCGGCGGTTCCCTGAATTCTTGTATGTACGCAGTGGCAGCACCGAAGCAGCGCTAAGAGGGCAATAATTTAATGTTGGGTGAAACTTTAGACACAATGTATTTTGCACTGAAAACAACAAAGCGAACACGTAAAATTTACTCTTTCTCCACTTCTGCGCCATTCTCCTGCGGTTCCTTACAGACGGTCTCCAAGTAGGCCTTTACGGAAGGGCTCACAGCGCCGTCCATTGCAGGATCTTTTGCGTAGATTTCCAAATGGTTCTTTCCCTTCCACACCAGTGCGCATCGGAATTCGGCGTCGTTTTTGGTGAGGAACAGCTTGATTTTGTTGAGACAGTCGTGAACCTTGAATTCATTTGGTCATTAAATGCATGCGCAGGATGTGCTAACCTTGCTGAGAACGACGTACGGTAACGGTTTCATCAGTTTTGAAACATCCTGGAGGGTGTAGAAGGACGGTTTGCCAAAGTCGCCATTTCCTTTGAACCAGCCAACAATTTCCTGAAATTTCCTCATTTCCTCAGCCTTCTTCACCCGATTTACCTGATCAGCATTCGTGAAGAACAGCTGCGCCCAAGTGAAAAACGGAAATCCGGCTCCCTGAGGATAGGTGGTCAGGAGTTGGAGCGGCACGTGCTTCGGAGGATCGCCATGCTCAACATACGAGATTTCCGGGTTCTCTTCGAAAGTCTTTTTCTCGCCCAAAGGAGCATTTTGTTTTTCAACGTCCAATGGTACGACCTTTGAAGCTGCGTAATCCGCACAGTCTACCTCGTAGCGTACAAGCATCTTAAAGGTGCCGAATTGATAGCTAACTAGCTGGAAGTGGGGTCCATTTGAGTGCTTTGTGCGTGGCTTTGCAATTTTTTGCTTCAGAGCTTGATCGAACGTTACGTGCGCAATTTCCATCAAGTCAGACGCTTCCATTCTAAAGCATTCTCGTCACCAGATGAAGAAGCATAGTTAGCGAACCTCGAGAGGAGCATCGTTTTTCCAACTCGCTCACAATCAATGCGGAATAGTCCATCGCCCGCTTCCTGTGCAAAGGCAAACAGCTTCTGAAGGTTCACTGCGTCAGTGATGAAATCGTAGTCATTGAAGTCGATTGGCTTCTTTGATTTGGCGGTCAAGTGTTTGGCCGCCAGAATGGCCGTGTCCAGCGAGCCCTTCGGGACTTTCATGTGGTTCACATCGTAGATCAGAACTCCGTGGTCTTGCGGCAATCGACCTCCAGGCCAATAGGACGATTCAATGGGATTTCCGGGGATCTAAATTCAAACACGATTGCCTTGTAAGTTGTCCTTCAATCGGCAGTTTCTACCAGAATAGTGGGAGTGTCATCGTTCAGATACCACTGATAGGAGCCGATGCGCTCGACGTATTTCGTGGATGTTGGACCGCCTTTAGCGGAGAGATTCGCTAGGGGCAAGAGGCCGTAAGGCTCCTCTTCGATACCGTGAAACAACCAAAATCCTTCGTCAGACATCTGAAAATGAGAACACAGTGATGAATATTGATTGGTCTATTGAGCGAAATCGCGAAAGATGAACGCGCCGAGCCAGCGACCTGAGTGAAGAAGACAGCTTTGCCAGAGGGTGCCCATCCAGTGCTTCTTCGCTGAGATGTAACAGGGAGAGAGAGGTGGAGGAGGAGTAGCCGCTGGTTGGGGCCGCTGGCGCCGGCCTATCATATGTTACACTGTTCGAAACTTGGCATTTCGAAATGAAGAAATTGACGTAGTACAAATAATAAGAGTATAGTGAAGCAAATGGTGTGTTTAAAGGAGTGCGTTCGCCAAAACAAACGCAAAGACACACCAAAAACGCCGCAGAATCGTCCCTTCAACTCATCTGCATGAACGTTTCTTACACGTGCAGTTGTGCAGTCTTACTGTAGCGTGTGTCTTACTGTAGGCGCTCTGTGATAGCAGTTCATTCAGAGCACTCAAATCCAGCCAGATTGAAGCAAACCTGCTCAATGATCAGTTCTTTTGTTTCCGTTGTTAGTGCGGTCCTCTCTCCAGACGTCAGAAGAAGAAGTGTGGGTGTTGGCGAACACAAAAACTTGGTGACGAATGACTCGAGCATTTTTAAACTTGATCATTGTCAGCCTATTATCCAATTACCACAGCGAACTGAGTTCAACAACGTTTACAGGCACGATTGAGACTTTGCTTTCTGGCCTTTTCCGTCCGTTTCGAATGATTCTAGTGGCATGGACGTTCCTTGCCACTTTGGATTGGTCTAGAACAGCCATGGTAACACGGAATTGTGGCTGAATGGCTCAGATATTTAGAGCGGTGTCCATTCAAATTGCAGTCTGTGCGTCCAGTGGCCGCCTTTCTGACTTTGCGATGCGTTCTGTACCGAATTGACCGCTGCAGTTGTGTTTTGCTTCATTTTTCTGACCATTTCTGGCCTGTTCTCTTCGTCTCCGTGTCTTTCGCAGTCAAAAACACGAGTTTTTGGCATTTCAAGCAGAATAATTCAGTGATACAGGCTCCAAAAACGTGTATTCTGTGTTAAATCAAGGTTGGGAATGCGACAAAAACGTCGCGATGCTGATAAAAGCGATCGGCGATCGTTTCTTGATTTTCCTGCTTTCGCTAAATTGCACAACTGTGAGATCAGCGGTCTCAGCGCGAGGCAATTTGCAAATCAACATGTTTGCTGTTTGTGGATGTTTGTGGATTGCTCTCTGTGTGCTTGGATGCTTTGTTTGTGTGAGATCGAAGCTGTCGCTTACGTTGCACATGATTTTCGCTATTTTCGCTTGTCGAACGTTGTTTTGAATCGGGAATTGACTGATTGCGTGTCTGCTTCCCTTCGATTAGCGGGGTTTTTTTGAAATATCACCAATCAATGACCGTTAATCAGTAGTTTTATTGACTGAAACGCGCAGCTCATGCTGGGCATATGCCAGAGGCGAGCCGTTTGTGTTACGATGCCTGCAGAAGCGCGAACTACGTTTTACCACGTTGAAACCGACTGAAACAGGTTATTTGGAAAGGTGATGTCCGCTGATCTTCGTTGTGTTGCTGCTCGCAACAGTGTTGCACCCATCCAGCAGCGATCTGCCTCGCCGGCAATACATAGTTGTTCGCATTTTGCGAGGTGACTGTGTGTTAGGAAGCTTACGTTCTTTCGATGACCTCAAGGTTCCCGTGTATTGTGACTTTTGGACTGTATTTGAACGCAGATAGGGTGCGTTTTTGATAGCTTATGCCAGACGAATGATAAGCGGCGTTTATTATTGTTTATGAGCGAATCTAGCGTGTTGTCTTTTTGAATTTGCTGTAATATCAACAAGCACTGTTTCAGGCATCAGGATGAGCTTGGCAAGATCGTTTATCGGGGGACGCACAGCAAGAGTAAGCACTTGTAATATGTTTTTATCGTATTAAATCATTTTTAGTCAACTTTGAATCGATGCCTACAATTCAATAGCTTCTCGACCAGCAGTCGCCTTGATGCAAAAATCTACGAGAATGCTGCTGAAGCTGTCCAAGATATTCCTGATGGTGCCAAGCTTCTTGTCGGCGGTTTTGGCTTGTGCGGAATCCCAGAAAATCTCATTGATGGACTCGTTAAATCAGGAGTGAAAAACCTCACGTGTGTAAGCAACAATGCTGGCGTTGACAACTTTGGTCTCGGTCTATTACTTCAGTCAAGACAGGTATAGCTCTTATTTCATTTGCTTGATTGTATGAACGTACGTTTCAGATTAAGAAAATGATCTCATCGTACGTCGGCGAAAACGCCGAGTTTGCACGTCAATATTTAGCTGGAGAGTTGGAGCTAGAATTTACTCCTCAAGGTACTCTCGCTGAACGAATTCGATCGGCCGGTGCTGGAATTCCCGCCTTTTACACTCCAACTGGCCATGGCACACTAATCCAGGAAGGTGGAGCACCAATCAAATACAAGAAGGATTCGAAAGCAGAAATCGAAGAAGCCAGTGCTGCTAAAGAAACCCGAAACTTCAATGGAGTTGATTACGTCATGGAAGAGGCTATTTGGGGAGATTACTCACTGATCAAAGCATGGAAGGCTGACAAGCAAGGAAACATCATGTTCAAGTAAGCGATCTATTCAATCTTTTTGTAAGGTGGGGTTTGTTGCAGACAGACGGCTGGTAACTTCAATGTTCCTATGTGCAAAGCCTCAAAAACGACAATTGTAGAAGTGGAAGAAATTGTTGAAATTGGAGAACTCAAGCCCAGTGAAGTAATTTAAAATGATTGCGCATATCGTACAGTTGAAATTGCAGATTCATATTCCATCAATTTTCTGTCACAGGCTAGTTAAAGGACCTAGCTATAAGAAGCCCATTGAGCGCTTGATGTTCGCTAAAGATCACGTTGAAGCTGCGACAACGCCCGCAGCTAAAACTCGCGAGATTATTGCTCGACGCGCTGCTCTCGAATTCAGTGATGGCATGTATGGTATGAAAAAGCTAACTTTTAATTTAATTTAATTCAATTATTTAGCTAACCTCGGCATCGGAATTCCCACTCTCTGCCCTAACTACATTCCTGAAGGGATCACTGTACATCTGCAAAGCGAAAATGGAGTTATTGGAGTTGTATGTAGATAATCATGAATGCTCATTTATGTTTATGTTTTTGTTTCTAGGGTCCTTACCCCCGCAAGGGTGAACAAGATGCTGATCTCATTAACGCTGGAAAAGAAACTATTACATTGCTTCCTGGAGCTTCTGTGTTTGGAAGTGACGAATCGTTCGCCATGATTCGAGGGTTCGGTTTTGTTCCCGGGAACCTATAATTACTATTCCTGTTTCAGAGGACACATCGACATCACATTGTTGGGTGGAATGCAAGTTTCGCAATACGGTGATTTGGCAAATTGGATGATCCCGGGTAAAATGGTCAAAGGGATGGGTGGTGCAATGGATTTGGTCAGCGCTCCTGGATCTCGCGTTATTGTTACCATGGAGCACACGTCTAAGGGTGAACACAAGATTTTGAGTAAATGCAATCTTCCATTGACTGGAAAGGGGTGCGTATCCCGAATTATTACTGATATGGTATGCTCTAACTTAGCGGATAACACATCTAGATTTTTCTTTCAGGCAGTTTTCGATGTTGATAAGAACGCAGGACTAACTCTTATCGAAGTTCGTGAAGGACTGACCGTTGAAGATATTGTGGAGAATACCGGTGCCGAATTCAAAGTATCTGCGGACTTGAAGCCAATGGGACAGTAGGGACTAATGTAATTGTTTTTAACAAAGTGCCCTTATTAATTTGTACTGTCACTTGTGTAGGATTGTTTTGGTTGTTGTGTTATTGCTTGGTCATTGAGGGTGTCAGTCATATGTGCCCGGTTAACAGAATCTAGTGGTCGTGTATAAAGCTTATTTGAGAGCGGTAGTATAATTACGTTGGTCGCAGAGCGGGCTCGTTGCTCAGCACCCGTATCCATGGTGACTGAATGTGCTCGCAGCCCTGAGACATTCAGTAGATGCTGATCTGCAGCAAGAGAGGGGACGTTGAAAGTCCTTGCCTTCAATGTATTCTGTTCAAAGAACTGGAACCGGAAAACTGTCTTCCGGAGCTGAAGTTTGTTTAAACCTTATTTTAGCTGTCAATTTCTTAATTTCAGTCATATCTACGATCTCTTCAAAGAAACATCAGATCCGGAACAGTTGCAGCTCCCAATAACTTGGAAAATACCAGCGGGTAAGATTGTGTGGAAGTTATTAAACTATGCACAAATAGTTTAGAAATGCGGCGCCATTACCGTATACTAGCGCTGCTAAAGCTGGAAATCGTACAGAAAACACGGATAGTTCATTACGGCCACAGCGAGCAGTTTCATTCACATCCAACAATGAGGAGGAGGACTTCGACGACTCTGTACTCAGCAATGACTCTGAATGTAAGCACTGCTTGCATGTTCACGGCAAAGTTTATTCATTTAGTAGAGAAAATCCTGCTTAGCTTGTCGGAAAGTGAGACAAAGCCGTCGCCCGTTCAAAAACGCAACTCGTCATTCATCGACCTAGACGTATCGTCCATAGCAACGGCCAGAAAGCCGTCTATGTCGTTCAAAGACCTCAAGAAGCTGCAGCAATCGATCGACATGTCGCTAAATGGTCTTGGCACCGGTAAGTACCATCACAACAGCGATTCGGAAGTCGAAGAGGATGCAGTGCGAGGAAGCCAATATGCGAGCGGATTCGCGAAGAAAACAGCTGCGGCGCCCGCCAAGAAGTCTCTGTTCAAGAAAGTCGAATCTTCGAGTGACGAATCAACAATCCACGAAGCGATCAGCAGTCCTGAAGTGGTGGAGCAGTCTATTTCCGAAGAGATTCTCGATGCTTCGTCTTTAAAGTCGATTAGTGAAACCGCAAAATCGGAATCGGAGACCAAAACATCTTCATCTTCCGTTTCATCAAGCGACAGCCAACAAAAGTACTCGTCTTCATTTCGTGATAGTTCTTCCCAAACAGTCAAGTCTCGTTCAAGTCGAAGCAGCTCGAGCAAATCATCGAAAAGCCACCGAAGAAGATCACTTTCAGTGGTATCAGTTTCTCACAAAGAAATTCAGGCCACTCGCGCTGCAAAAGGCTAGTTGGAAGAATGCACTGCGCAACTAATCGTATTATCGAATTCAGATTGTGCATCTCAAACAAGAACGCCTCAGCCCAGAAAGGCCAGGAACGCGACAACACAGACCAACTCGTTAGTGTCGGTCATCCTAAAGAATACAGCTCCACCCGAAACGCGACTGTATGTCGATACACGCTATCTAGAGAGGATAATTCAGAAATGTGTCGCAGAAGGTATGTTGCAGTTCGCTCCTCCTCTTGCAGCTAATAATGCACCGTGTTTCACAGTATCCCACAGTAAGCAGCCGCTTCATCACCTCATGTGCAACGTGGTCCGAACTCACGTTGAATTCACTCGGAGCTACGCAGAACGAGAATGGCAGACGCTACGCGAAATGAATAACCTCCTCAAAGAAGCAGCACAGAGTGTGGACAAGTCAACGTTCGAAAAACTGAAGATTCTCATTGACAATCGATCGCGGAAAACGTAACCATCAAAGCGTATGTTGTTATCGATGAACCGAACCGGAAATGAACATGACGGAACGTTGATGACTTGATGTGGTCGGCGGAAGTACTTTGTTAACCACTTTCTTCTGTTTGAGCCAAAATCTGAAGATGATTTGGCTGCAAAAGTGCGCCGCCTAGCCCATAGAACGTACCGCAAATGAAGAATTTTCCGGTATGGTTTCACAAAGAGAAAGGTGATAAGCGGGCTGAAGACCACTTGATACGAGAAGATTACCGTAGCAACGCCGTTAACCGTTTTTGTGTACGTGTTTGTTGCAATTGTGATTGTTATGATCATCAGCGGAATTCCCACAAAAACCAACGGAAGCAGAGACTGAAAACAGAAGCAATTAGCGTAAACCATCTGCGTGCTTTGCTGACGAAAGCTGTCTAAATTTAGGCAGTAGTAAAACACAAACTCACCTGACATACGAGCGAGAGCGCGAGTCGACGTTGTAGGTCCAGTGTTCGCTTGCTCAGCTCGGTTCGTTGTTGGTACAGAGTTCTAGACAGAAAAGTTAACCTACAAATCGTTGAAAAACGAAAGTAAAGCTCAAACCTAAAGATTTTCACTGCGCAAAACGTAAGTAGAGCATATCCGGCAACAAAACATGCACCAAAAATTCCAATCATGTAGTATACATGATAATCCAAGTGTATAAGATTGCCAAACATGGGCTCATCGGTGTCGCCTTTGTATGTGTAGTACTCGGACCAGTCTGCAATTGCTGGCATAGGAAACTTTGGCATGTCGCCGAGAAACATAAACGTAGAAGCGCAGGCGCATAGCATGATTACCACAAAGATGATTCCGAAAAAGAGCTGAAAATGTCAGGTTGAATAGGAGTAGTCACGTCACCACAAGCAACCGATTTGTATTGAAGATAGCGTTGCGCATCAACGTAGATCAGTGAAACGTAGCGATAGAGGAAACAGTACGGTAGGGTGAGAATGTTGTAGAGGAGAACGCCGATGAACATGCACGCAATCATGTGGTTAATAGGCGGTAAGATGAAGTAGACAATTGGACCCATGATGACGTAGCTAATGCCCGAATCGTTCGCGGGTCTCTCGATCTAAGCGAAATGCTACTCTAGAGCAGTTCGATGCGCTTCTTCTTCTCACCTCTTTCCGACTGCTCGCAGGAATCGGTTGAATAAAGGTCATTCCGAAAGCTACCAGAAAGTCCGATACACCGACGTTGAGCAGAAACAATCGGTAGGACTTCATTTCGGAAGGCGTGTGAAATAGAATCGCATACAGCATGGTGGCGGTGAGAAAAATGGACAAAATGCCCGAAATGTAACAGTTGACCGTAAAAGCAATTTCCACAGGAAACATCTAAATAAACAAACGGAATTTGCCGCCAATTTCAACTGCACGACGAGGTACCTCGGGGTTTGAAAACGGTACAAGCATATCGATTCTCGGACCGGAAATAGACAAAATAGTTAGACAAAAGCTTACAGTAGGCGTCTCTCAACGCAGACAGATAGAGTAAGGGTTGCAAGCAATTAAGCGTTTTTCTAGTTTGAAACTAATCCTACAACGCACATGCAACAATCGGCACAAGACCAATCATGAGATGCTAGAGTAACTAAAGAGTCTAAGATGCAAAAACTGCTCCGAAGCTCAAACAACAAACCCCAAATGACGAGCATTAAAATTGGCAAGATTGCGTGGCTATAATGTGCCACAACGAGGTGAAAGTACATATAGTTTGCAGCACACAAAAAATGCAGAAAAACTTACCACCCACCGCTTTGTCAAACTCGCTTCTCAAAGAAGCACGGACTATCGGTTACTGGAACAGAGTTCGTTTCCTCTCAAGCAGCTGCAATAACCCAAATCTTACACCGGTTCAATTACAATGATTAATTGAGAAACGCCGAAAACGGCAGAACGTTCCGTAAACATAAACATTTGCAAATGGTCTACTAGTGGCTGCTACAAGACGTTTGATTGGCTTAGCGTGATGGAAATAATCAAATTTATGACCCCGCTGAGGGTTAGAACAAACGGTACAGCAATGCGCAGTCTCAGAGGAGTCACGCGCGCAGTTAAAACGATGCTACTCGTTTAGAGGAACGAATTAACGAGCAAACTCATTCATAACTCAATCACCGTAATCTGTCCTCAATGCTTAGCGAAGTGTGTCAAAGTTTCGCCAAAATTCGGTTCAGTGAATTGACGTAATTGCGAATCCACGTAGGCAACGCGATTTACGCCGACTTATCTGATTAAGCCAACCTGGTTATGAGCGCATTTACGTGCAATTTTTACAAAACTTGAAAAGCAGAAAGAAACGAGAATTACGCGTTTGATAATCGAGCTCGGGCGTCGGGAATAAAAGGCTTACTCGTTTACTGACTTTTCTGAACGTAATTGGCTAAAAATTAATTGTTCAATTAAGTCGTTGACCATAAATGCACTGAAAATAAGAAGAAAAAAACGTTTATGACGTAACTAGACACCTCCAAGTAGGTGGTAAACACAATCACTCTGCTTACCTGTTAACGATTTCTAGTACTGTAATGAAGATTAAGTGTCAAAGTGGCATATCTAGAGCTGCGCTGCATGCTCAGGTTGCTGAACGTTATTGGCTCAGTCTAATCTATTCATTTTTCAAGGTTTTCGTTTGTACAGTACGCATGTACAGTACAGTAACCAAATTCGAAAGCGTTTGTCATAAGCACATTCGAAATTAGAAAAAATTTCTCAGCTAGAAACTAGAAACTTACCTCTAGGTGCCGTCGTAGTAAACACAGTCGCTCTGGTCAGTTGATTCAATTGAGCAGCACGAAACGAACGCGCAAAGCACCTGTATGTTCGATAAAACGACGCGTTGATGTTTCAACGAACGTAGCGTTTCTAGGAAACAATTGTCCAAGCTCTAAGGTCGTCAATAAGATAGGCCAATTTGAAATTTAAACGCATCGGACAACGTTTAGAAAGAGTTCATTGTTAGAGAGAACGAGAGTATTTAAACATAGCAGCTAAAACTTGAAATATCGTAACCCAAAACTTGGAAGCAATGTGCACGGGGAACAAGAGTCAAGGATTAGTGGTGTGAGTGAACACGCGCTTCTCAGATAGTACAGCAGAACTACGGGATTTGTTCATGTGAAAAGCGGGTGAGAAACTGTCGTCCTGGCCACGTACTCTTTTACGTTGACTTTTTCTTCTGCACTTTGAACCTTTTGATTCCAAATTTATTTCATTAGATGCACAAACAAAGCGCCGAATAAAGCAGATCGTGAAAACCCTTATTTTGCCGTAGTTTCGTACAGGATGCGTTCACACATTCGCAATCTGAACTGACTTTCTTTGCGAAAGTAATTTCAAGCTGAATGCGGCGATGATGAACAACAGGTAGATGGCGATCCCGCAACACTTCTCGAGGAGAACGGTCGTGTACACGACTGTACAATCGTAGTCGTAGGAAGAGTTGCTAGAATAGGACAAAATTGCATTGCAGTCCGAGTTGCATTACTCACATTGTAAGTTCGGCCAGAAAAGAGAGATTCAGGAACGAGAAAAGCAGGTAGTCCGAGGCTGATTCAACGTGAGCGATGCATGAGTTTGTTCGATTGGGGCCGCTCTCCGAGCTCAGTTTCAACGCGGCGGCAAATGCGATTGTCGAGCTTAAATAGAGCAGCAGGAGCGAGAACGCCATCAGCATCCACGAACGTTTGGTGCTAAGAGTACGATTAAATGAGTATTTTTGCCTCCAATCTAACGCTTACCTTAAAATAAAGTTGTCGAACGTCTCTCCCAAACTGTCGACTGGCTTGTCACGCAAAATGCGTTTGATGTAGTGCGCAATCATCACCTGAAACACCGAAACAGTTAATTGAGCAAAAAGACAATACACTCGTCGTTCTGTGCTGATTGTAACTGTGCAAATGCGCGAAGTCATCAAAACAATCAATAGATGAGAGCGTACTACCGCCACCCGGCTGAGTTGCTTGCTCGTTGATGTGTGCGCCTTTCTTTGACTATTGAACAAGAACGCGTGCAGTGTACAATCACGTGGGCACCACCTACTTGGCGACGTTGCACGTTTAAATTATAGAATCGCTGGAGAAGAGCAACAATCGCAAACGCACATCAACGAAAGTGGACTGACTGGAATGGATAACCGTGATGCATCATCTCCCGCAGACCGTGAATGCGGGTGTCTACAGGTGTGGTGATTTCACTTTGCGACTGCATACCGCGATGATCGACCGATATCGCTGCAAATGGCCAAGTTGCGTCTTCTCACTTCCTGTATATTGTGGAATGAAAGCCAAAAGCGCACACAGACAGCGACAGCGACATCGCAGCGAGCATTGAACAAGCAGAGTAGCTTCCTCCAAGTGCTCAGGTAGCAAATGCTAATTAGAAAAAGCTTACACAGAGGCATTTTGTGATTTAATCACAGCATTGCAATGTTCAGACTTGAAAGGTTCTTTCGTTGACAGATCTTTCTGGAAGGTTTTTTTCCGCTACTTGAATTTGAGGCTCTAAATAGCAAGGAGATGTAGAGTAGCAATCTGTGTTGTTTTGAGGCATTCAAAAAGTGCACTTTCCGGACACGTTTTTAACAGTTTGGTTGACGAACACCTCTGGATCAAGATGTAAATACTGTGCTCCTTTGCTCGTGTCAATCTGCTTTACTATCTGACGGATAGAGCCTGATTATTGTCAAGCCGCATTTGAAATTACCAACAAGGTAGGGATGTCGCAAGTTCTGATGTACTAAAAGATTCCTTTCCCGCGGGAAACGATCAAAAGCTGTCGCTGTTGTCCATGGCATTTCACCTGTTCTTGTCTAGTTTGACACGAATTTAAGCGTTCTTGGTCGCAAAAATTGAAAAACAAATTTCGCTGACTGTATATTCAGCGTTGGTGGCTGGCCTGTCTTGTTACAGGCTATGAAATTGCGTAGACGTTTAAATTGAATGATAAAAGGAAAGAATGCGACGAATTCATGACGAATAGTGACGAAGCCGCATGGAAAATTCGCTTTTCAAGGTTCTCGACCCGAAAAGGTCCCATTCCTGCAAGAAGAACAGACTGGTAACTGCGTGTTGTAGCTTTTGGAAATGTACATTTCAGAGTCTCCGATACGTGGTTTTCAATATTTGGTGGATTTTCTAAATGTGAACACCACTTTCAATGGTCTCAGCATCCCCCACAGCAGACATAAATCATCTTCTCTCTCAACGTCAACATTTCCTTCAACAAATTCTTGTTGTTGAAACCACAGGAAGTGAACGGACTTGACATGTGGTGACTAATGCGAGACGATATAAAAAATGATGAGAGTCTCGCTCCGTCTTCTCAAATGTCAAAAAAGGAAACATGATCGTTGTTCTGCATACGACAAGCGGCAACTTGTCGCAAATTCTGTAATGTCGCCAAAGAAAAAGCCGCCAGCAATCAGCAGGAGCTTCAGGAGAACGAAGCAGGCGACTTGTTGTCTTGTGTTGAGACCCGAACGCACATTAATCAATCTTTGTAATGATCGACCTTCGCAAAGTGGTCGATTTCGAATCTGGTTCGAAATGGCAATGAGCATCACCAACGATGATGGGTTGGAGTAGTAGTGACTGTGTGTGTGTGAAATGTAATGACTGACTGATAGAAGAACACCGCGACCTGGCAATGATGCCCGCCGGCTGTGTCGTGCTTTGCCCGCGGTCAATCCCTCACTCTTGGAGCCCTCCGATGAGTGCTGTGCTTACTTAATGTTTAATCAGGAATTGACGCACGAAAGATGAGTTTTTTTAGTTAAGCCACGCGTTGTAATAGGGTCGCATGCGCGTTGTGGTATGGCGCGCGCTCATATTTTATTGCGCTTGTACGGGTTAGCTGCTGCTCGTTTTGAAACGCGAGCAGCCGCCCTTAATTAATTCACTTTTCATGCTGTGCGACTTTGATGAAGCCGTCGTCTAAAATAACTGGAGCTCACTGGAGCAAGTAATCCTCTCCTCTTCATCTGTCCCATGTACTTAATCCGCGAGACATCAACAAATCATCGCGTGATTATCTGTTTGCACAAAAATTTCCCGAGTCTATTGATGTGTATAAACATTCGAAAGCCAGAAAGTGTGCACTGGCTGGCGTCTTTGCCGTTGTCGCGCGCCTCACTTACAGGCACCTCTCTCCTGTTCCTAGCAGCGCATCAGTGGCGGCGGCGGCGGCGGTGAGTACAACAACAACCCGCGCATCCGCGTATCATTTTCACCGGTGTTTTTGCACACACACACACTCCCTCTTCGCCCCTCTAACTCAGTCTCTTCCTTTGCGCTCGAATCAGAAGAAGAAGATAATCGCCGTAATCGGATTGAAATACGAAAACTGCTATGTGTGCTTGTTGATGTGTGTGTATGTGTGTGTATGCATGTACACTCGCGCGCTCCTCTCCAGCTTTGTGTTAAAACTAAGAGCTTTTCAAAATCACACACAACCTAAATGACAGCTACTGCTGCTGTTGCTGCCGCCGTTTCCAACAAAACGAAAGTGCACACGACAATGAATGCTGTCGTTGGCGGCCGGCGACAACGGCGCGACAATTTTTCACGTTTGCTGAAGTGAAATTATAAACGATTTTTAATATTGGTCAATAAAGAAGAAAAAGAAGAGAATTGTCGTAGCAACCCGAACTTTCAGCTCGTTTCAATCTTTGAAACAAACTTTTTTTTGTTCTTCAAAAGGGGGTGGAGCCTCTCGTTCAAAGGAGGTGGCGCTCAAAAGGGGGATTTTGCTGCTCAGAAAGCGACACCTCCTTCGCCTAGCTGTTTATGTGTGTGCGCGCGTGAATTTTGTTGTAGTTCTCTTTGTCATGCGGTCGAAAATCGCAAGGAAAGAAGACTTTTCAACGAGTTGCCCCTCACCGACCGGTGAAATCGACTATCCGTCAGAACCAATAATCGTTGATATGCCAAATAACCGGCCGTGGGGGAAATTACTGCGCTTATTCAATGTGGCGAGACGAAGCGCGTAATCGATGTTGCAAGAGCAATTGTTGTCGACCGCCACATGACTGGAAGCGAACAACGACATATCGCTTTAAACGCTTCCCTCCGCCTCCTCTTCGCGCCAGCCACCCTCACTGCGCCACATCCCCTTTCACTTTCGCGACCCCTCATACCTGCAATGACTTATGACTTTTGATGTTGCGTTTTTCCGCCACAATTCAATCCCTTTGACTGTTTTTCAGATTGAGGACATCGCAGAGAGATGAGTTGGATACGGAAAAATTTACTCTTGGTCTTGACCATCAGCTCGGTCCTGGTCGGAGCGATTTTCGGCTTTCTCCTCAGATCTCAAGGGTTGAAACCACAGACAATTATGTTGCTCAGTTTTCCTGGAGAAATCCTTATGCACATGTTAAAAATGATGATTCTTCCACTTATTATGAGTTCTCTTATCTCAGGTACTCTCAGTGGTCGTGCCCTTTCCACCAAAAAACCCCCTTCTTGCAGGTCTTGCCCAGTTGGATGCAAAGCAGTCCGGACGAATGGGCTCACTAGCGATACTCTATTATGTGATCACAACAATTTTAGCTGTTATTGTAGGTGGCGGACGTTCGTTTCCCAAAAAAAACTGTAAATACCTCTGTTCAGACAGGTATTGTGTTAGTATTGACGATACATCCCGGTGACCCAACGATCAAAGAAGATCTCGGCGAAGGTATGGAAGGAAAGCGTGTGAGCACGTTGGACACCTTCCTCGACCTCATCAGGTACTCGCGTTCCCGCACACAAATCTCGTTTTCAAAGCACTCGCTTGCAGAAATATGTTTCCCGAAAACATTGTGCAGGCAACGTTTCAACAAGTACAAACCAAATATGTCGTCGTGCGGCCAAAAATACTAAAGAAAAACGATACGGACACGCTGGCTGCGTTGGCGAATGGCAGTTTAGGGAAGCTGGTGCCGAGTGTTGAGTACACTCCCGGAATGAACGTGCTCGGTACCCTCCTCATCTCTGTGCTATGTTGTGTAAACTCGCCGAATTTCAGGTGTGATTGTATTTTGCATAGGATTTGGTATTATGGTCTCACAATTGGGCGACGAAGCCCAAATTATAGTCGACTTCTTTGTGGCCATGGACAAAATTATAATGGGACTTGTTATGATTGTTATGTGGTAAGTGGTTTGCCAAATTGCATTGCGGAAAGAAAATGCAAAAAACGAGAGAGAAAAGACAAAGCTTGGAAGTTTTCCTAAAATTAAAAAAGTCGTTTGTGGACGTCGTTTCCACAAGTTCACCGCTTTACCGCTCCTGGAATATCGTATCGCAAGAAAATTGAGAGCAAATTGAGTGAATAGTGAACGCACGCACGCACGAGCTCCATTTTAGGTACTCTCCATTCGGCATTATGTGCTTGATTATGGGAAAAATCCTTGAAATCAACGACCTCTCGGAGACAGCGCGGATGTTGGCAATGTACATGGTCACCGTTCTAACCGGTCTCGCCATTCACTCGCTTATCACCCTGCCATTGCTTTTCTTCGTTCTAACCAAGAAGAATCCTTTCCTGTTCATGCGAGGTCTGCTCCAAGCTTGGATCACTGCCCTCGGAACCGCATCCAGGTAGAGATTATGGCATGATGCGCCTCATTTGGTGTGTTGCTTTTAGTTCCGCTACGCTACCTCTCACCTTCAAGTGTCTTGAAGACAATTTAGGAGTGGATAGGCGAGTCGCTCGATTCGTTTTGCCTATCGGTGCCACGATCAACATGGTAATATTGCGAGGCTCATAACCCCTAAAGTTAATTCGTCTAGGACGGAACTGCGTTATACGAAGCTGTAGCTGCTATTTTCATTGCTCAAATGAACGGTGTCGAACTCAGCATTGGTCAAGTTGTGACAGTCAGTCTCACAGCCACTCTGGCGTCAATCGGCGCCGCATCGGTGCCTTCTGCCGGCTTGGTAACCATGCTTCTTGTGCTCACGGCTGTGGGTTTGCCCGTTAAGGACGTCTCTTTAATTGTGGCCGTCGATTGGCTCTTGTAAGTGGAACTTTCACTCAAACTAGTCTTCGCTTGCACGACCTTACAGGGATCGCATTCGTACATCAATCAACGTGCTCGGCGATGCGTTCGGTGCCGGCATTGTCGATCACTTCACAAAGGAGCAACTTGCGATCCAAGACGAGGAGCACGCACGCCTGCATGCGGCTCACGACCACGGTAACGATGGTCTTTTACCAGTTGAGAATGCTAGTTTCTTCAACTTTAGCGGGAGTAATCCTTAACAAGGATCACAATCCGTGGTCGAAGAAATCAACCGAAGGATACACTGCCGTTCCAACCACTGAGGGTCACTAGTAGAGCGCCGCAACAACAGCAACACCAACATTTCCATTTTAAACTTTCAACGTCAACTTTCTCGCAACTTCCGTTTGTTTATTGTTTCCTTAGTGATCGGAAGAGCATTTGTGTCACTTTTTTGTAAGCCCATTTTAACTACAATCTCTCTGTTGTTAATTGTTGTGAACTGCATCATATTTCACCGATTGTAATTGTTCTCACTTTCCTCCTCCTCCTCTCCTCACTCATGACAACAAATTAGCGCCTACGTTCTCTTACATTCATGAATTTTGTATTCATTCATCTTGTAAATGTTACTATTGTTGTAAATTTGTGATATGTTCAATGTTTTCTGCGATTAGTAAACTGTTTTTAATATCATCAGCACAAAGGCGCTGATTTGTGGCTGTTCTTTTTGAGACCGAGAATGCTCGGTTACGATGATAATGAACGCTTTGTGATTTCCAGTTGGCTGTGATCGATGAAACGATTCCGTAATCCCGTGTGGCGGTGCGTTCGTCTAAGCGATACCGTCGATCCACACATCGTACTGAAGGACAACTAGACAAATTCCATCCCCTTGTTTATATAATAACTCTTTCGTGGATGCCTTGTTCTAGCCCATTACGTCTGGAATCATGTTTCGCTGACCGAATGTCCTCACCTTGTGCATTGTTTTAAACGCAAGAGGTCCGAA
Source organism: Steinernema feltiae (assembly GCA_007213375.1). NCBI lineage: Eukaryota > Metazoa > Nematoda > Chromadorea > Rhabditida > Steinernematidae > Steinernema > Steinernema feltiae. Next base: position 100,822 of record MQUG01000100.1, read on the forward strand.
ACAGATAAAAAATTCGGACCTGTGTCAGGAGGCAAATTCTGTCACGGCACGTGGAATAGCTGAAGCAGGACATCTTGGCCCAAGAATCTGGTATCTGTGGTTGTAAACGTTGTTCTTGGCTTTTCATACAGTAACTTCTTGAGGCTTGGGCTGACTGCTTTAGTCGTTTAACCTAGTTATTGGCTGAGCAGGCTTCGTAGAGCTGCCACCAAAATAGCCATGTTCCAAATTCAATGCATGCCAGTTTGTCCAGCATCCAGTGGTCCTGGCGCCAAGTCGGCTTCGCCAAGTTGACACGTACCGGAAATAGCACGTAGACGGTACAGACAGGCGTACCATGTTAAGATCCAGACCTCCGCATACCAAAATTTCTAGTTAGCCATTTATTTTCTACAAATTCCAACGCTTTACCGACAATAACAACACAGCACCCCATCTCATCTACCATGGTAGTCCGCTCAATAATGCTGTAGGTTGCCTACAAATAATAAAAGCTTTGATCTTTTGATTTTTTCGTTTCCGTTGGTAATAATTCGGCGGCGTTTCTTCCACAAAATAGTGCCGTTGAATGAAATGCCCACTCTCTCGATGACGCACACACTTTGCCTCTTCACAAACTGAGTGCATTCATCGTCTTCGTAATACAGTAGATTCAGACAACCCAGTAGTGATGATAGATAGTGTGTAGCTTCTCAGGTTGGTGTGATCGGTGTCTTAAAATCAAATTCATTCGCCTCTCCGTCACGGTAATTTGGAACGTGCCTTATATGGAAAGAGGCCACAGAATAGCCTCCTTACCAACTGAGTTTGTGCAAGGAGTATCATATGCAGTTATTATTCATCATTTACTGAACTCTGTTGTATTTCATCTAAAGAGCAGTTGCGAATCATAGATCACTGCGCAATCGTTCAAAAGTTCACTTTTCCAAGTGGGATAGCTCATAGCAGACCGGTAAATCCCGGAATGGGATCATGTTATGGAGTGGTTATTGCATCAATTTCGTTTTTTCTACTTGCACTGATGTAAACCCATCAAATTGCTAAAAAAGTGCGCTGTATTTGTGTACGACCTTTGGTGGGGTTGCCCGACATTGGGTGGCGCGAGCAGTAGATCTACTTGTGGGAACGAGCGAATTAGTCTCAACTGATCAGTTGATTTGTTCGCGCTAGTTTAACTCTCTTTGCTCTTCTTGGCGTTCAGGTCACTTATATACCTATCAATCCTACATTTCTGTGCTTCTTGAATAGCTTTTAACGTTCAAACTTTGTGGTCAACATCAACCACTAATCACACACGGAAGTGTGTAGTTTGTGCAGAGCTGTGCCACCACTGATAAGGCGCCGCTAACAGTAGAAGCACACTTTGCACTCTGTCACTTTTATAATTTGTTCAGCCGCGGCGATATGCACTCAAAAGATGGCAACAAAATTGGACTTCTCGGAGCGGTAAGCTACTGTGTCGGCGACATCATCGGCTCCGGTAAGCGATCTGTGAAGCGATTGAAACAATTTAACCGTGAATTGAAAGGAATATTCGTATCGCCAACGTCAATACTGAAACACACCGGCTCGGTCGGTCTATCGCTGTGTGTCTGGGCTGTCTGTGCGTGTATTTCCGTGATAGGCGCACTTGTCTACATTGAGCTGGGAACAAGCATACGGCGCTCTGGCTGTGATTTCGCTTACCTCTCGCATGTAAAATGGTACAAAACGCGTTCTAACCGCTGCGCTATCTTCCGCTTTAAGGCATCCACTCGCTGTTGCGTTCCTCTGGGTCAGCTGTTGCTTATCATACCCGTCGACGCTCGCAATTCAGTCAACTACGCTCGGAAAGTACGTTGTCGCCGGGTTGACACCGCTTTTACGACTGCAATTTGAAGAGAACACTTTGTTCTACTTGGAGAAACTGATCGCATTCAGCGTATTATGTAAGTTGAACACTGAATTGCATCACCGAGCAACCGACCGCTTATCTTCTTATCTTCAGGGGTCCTCGCGTTCATAAACATGTTCTCGTTGAAACGGTTTGCCGCTCGTTTTCAAGAGATAGCAACGCTGGCCAAACTCCTCGCCACAGCTTTAATCATAGTCACCGGCTTCTATTATCTTATCTTCAAAAAAGGTTCGCTAGACACAATTGCGGAAAAAAACCGGTTTCGTTGCAGGATACACGAGCGCTTTTGAGAATTCATTTGAAGGAAGCGCGTCCAAGCCTGGCGATATTGTGCTCGGTCTCTATGCAGGACTGTTCGCCTACAATGGCTGGGATATTTTGAATTTTGGAGCTGAAGAGATTGAAAATCCACGAAAGTACGTCCTGTAAAGTGGAACACTGTAGTAGAAACGACAATTTTTAGAACTTTACCAATTGCCGCCTTTTGTGGAATTGCAATTTCTGCGCTCGTTTTCCTCTCGATGAACGTGTCCTACTTTGCTTTGCTCACCGTTGACGAATTCAAGTCTAGCGAAGCTGTGGCTGTGGTTAGTGCGCATAATGAGGGTTACGGTACACAGAGAGCGTTTTTTTTTTTAGAAATTTGCTCAAAAATCACTTGGAGACTTTAGTTATGCGGTCCCGTTTTTGATCTCAATTCTACTTTTGGGCAATTTGAATACTACGATTTTCGGATGCAGCAGGTGAGTTTGAGGGTGTGAGGGTGTTTTCGTCTACTTTCGGCTGACTAGGTACCTTTTCGCTGGCGCCAATCGACGAGTTATGCCTTCATTCATACGAACAGTTCATGCCGATTCGATGAGTCCACGCGTTGCAGTGTTTGTAGAGGTAACAGGATTGTTCTTGATTGATTACTAAAAATTCAAATTCTAGTTGATAGTTTGCGTTTGTGTCTCGTTCATCGGCAATCTCGACCATCTCATCAGCTACATGATGTTCACTATATGGATGCAGCGTACAATCGTTCAGATCGCTCTTCTGTACATGCGATTCTCAAACTATCCTGTTCATCCGGATGCATTCAAAAATCCAATAATCGTTCCGGTCCTCTTCTTTTCCATCTGCCTCTGCCTTCTGGCCATTCCTATCTGGCAGGACTTTTACGTTGCGGTCTATGGACTGTCGCTAGTGGCAGTTGGACTGCTCGTCTACTTTGCGTTCATCTTTCCGAATACTCTTCCAAAGTTTCTACATTTCGTTGACGGTAAGAGCTTTAAAACTGTGTACGTGTCAACTTGGCGCCGGACAACCTGGCGCCGGACGACTTGGCGCCGGACGCCTGCACTTAGTATGAAGCCTGCCGAAGTACGAAGCCCAAGATTGCTCGGCGCCAAGTCGTCCAGCGCCAAGTCGTCCAGCGCCAGGTTCTCCGGCGCCAAGTTGTCCTGCTTCGTTAAAACTAACCAAAAAACGGGGTTATTTTTGCAGAGAAGACGACCATCTTCGCTCAAATCATTTTCAATGTGATTCCTGTGGAATGTGGCGAGGACAACGACGAAACTGAGCCTGTATCAGTGGTGGACATTTCGGAGAATTCAAGACAACTCTCCAGCAATATTACTACTGTTAGTCAAAGTGTGCAACAGGACAATTTGAAGAACAAGTGAATTTATTAAATTATTAAGTTATTAGCTGCGTTAATAATAGCATTATTAGGGAGAATCGTCGTAACAACACAAAATAGAGTTAACACACACACCGTCGTTGTTAGTTGGTGCTCAAACGCCGTTGAGCCAACAGACGAGTGCATCCAGCCTTCTGTCTGTACTGGGGAAGCACGCGGAATGCCTGTCCGTGGCCAGGAACAACCCAGTCGGCCATGCAAATGATGAGATTGGCGTTCTGACGCTTGATTGCCGAATCCCACACTCCTTCCTCGGACATCAGGTCGATCTTCTCGCTGATTAGTCGTTCGTTTGGAATCAGGTCTCCGACAATGGCCATCGATCCGTAGCCCTCGACGTTGTGCACAAGAACGCTGAGATCGTGTTGCGTGTGACCGGGCGTCTTCCACACTTCGATGTTTGTGGAGAGTTTACGGTATGGTCGCTGGAAAAGGCAGCATTAATGCAACTATGGCTTGATAGGCTGACTTACATCCTTGAGCTCGGTGGGTGTCACGTGTCGACCGATAAACTCCATTGAGTGGAAAAGAATTGGCTTCTGGCCGAAGAAGTTGATGTTTCCCATGTGTCCAGGATGACCGTGGGTGATGACTACGGTATCGACATCGTCGAGGTTAATCGACTCCTTGGAAAGCCCTTGCAAAAGTCGTTCCGTGTCGCTGGAAGAGCCTGTATCAACCAGGACGTGCATTCCGTTGTCGTTGATTAAGGTGATCGCGCCAATCGACTCCATTTGGCCGTCTTTCAATAAGCGCAGGCTTCCTGACTGAAGCACCGAAATGTTGACATTATTGCGAGGAGCAGAGGTGGTGGTCCAAAGACGAGCCCACGGATTGACGACCTTTGGGGCTGTGGTAGTTGGAGTGGCCAATCTGAATCAAATCAACAGAAGTCAAAATTGAAGCTCCTGAAGCACAAACGTGGCTGGTGTGGTGCTCGGAGTTGGCTGCGTTGAGGTTGTCGTGATAGCGGGTTCGGCAGTCAGGCGGTTGTAGTTGTTGTTCCAAGAAGTGCGGTCCTTGATGTACCAGGGAGCGCGACGAGTTGGTTGAGCAGTAAACGGAGACCATTTCGAAGGCTGTTTAGTCGGAGTTACCGTATTCCAACTGTACGGAGGGCGCACGGATGTTGCTGCTTGAAAAATTGAATTTGTTTACGATACAAGCTGTTTGCTATACCGGCTGGCCGACCAGACGCGTTCGGGCGTTTCCTCAAATCCTGGCAGCAGATTGCGCGCCCGAGAACAAAGCTTTGATCGCATACAAAGCCGATGGGGCAATCGCCGACGTTGGAAGGTTTACAATAAGCGTATTCTCCTGAGAGAATGAGTGGATCGGCGTCAAATGGACACACTGAAAGAGTTTGGTACAATTACGCGCGTTCACGTCTAATGGCCGGCGTGCACAAGTCATTAGGTTAAACTGCTAGACAAACAACTTGAGTGTGTGTGTGTGTGTCTGCGGTGACACTTGCAATGTGGCGATTGTGACGCTCTTAAACAAAGAAAACTGACCGTCGCGCTCGGAAATCTTGACTCCTAGTTTGGGAGTTGTCGTAGGCGGAAACGAAGTAGTCGTGGTGGAAGTGGACGACGGACCGAATCCGAACATTTTCAAGATGGTCGACGCAATGTCCGATTCAGATGCGGTCTGAAACGCCTGCTGCGCTCCAACAGGCAGATTCTGTTTGTTTTCCATGATCCACTGGCGGAGTTGCTCCGATGTTGCTTCTGAACGAGCAAAAAAAGTAGCACCTTGATTGCGGCAAGCGATTCTCTTACCGTTGACGGCAATCATCAGAGCTGCGAGAAGAATAACTCGAAAGCGCATGTTGACTGATCTGAAATAGAGAGAGACCAATGGAGAGTTTAATGCGGGTATACATTAACGTAAGAAGACACCGCCTCAGTGACGCCGGTCACCGTATAGGAAGTTTGTCAAGACAGACCGGCGGCGGCTCAACAGTCAACTGACTGACTGACTCCTTCACACGGCCCGGTCATCTGAGAGCCGGGCGGTGGTCAGTGTGAATAAGTTTGCAAAAGATTGCTGCGGGTCTAAATAGTCAGTGCAAGATCGACCGCCTCCTTGTTTGTTCATTGAGGAGAGCAGCGAGAGGTGATAGTTTTTGACGCACTCTCCGATTTCGCGCGCGCGCAAGCTTCGCGCAAACCTCAACCACACTACTACTGACTAAGGAAGCTGCGAAGTACGAAGAAGAAGAAGAAGAAAGAAGCAGTACTACTCACACTCACAAATGATAGACCGACCGTTGGTTGTGTCGTAATGATTGGTGCGCATCATCTCGTAAGTCTCGCGCGCGCAGGGTGGCACGTTTCCGCGCTCGCACATGTTAGCTTTGAGGATCGAAAAACGATTTGATAAAGGTCAATAAAGATTTGACGGATAAACGACACAAAAACGGATAAACTTTTTTTTTTTTGATTGCTCTCTGTGGAACGTGAAGAAGCGTTCCTCCCTCCGTTCGATCGTCTCTCGTGCGTGGGTTTCCATTTACAAGAAACGCGCTTTCATTGTTGTCTGTCCGGGCCAACCGCTCACTCACTCACTCACGTGTCCATTGTCAATTCTATGACGGAGATTGTAATGAATAGAGACAGATGACCAATTCAAACAACCATCAAATACACCACACTATGGTTTCCGTTGTGTGTCTCCTTTCCACACAACGACACCTCCGTGACCACAACGAAAAGTGCGGAAACAAAGGTTTTGCAGACGGCGTTGAACGGGTACGGTAATGACTGTGCGCGCGCGCAGTGAAAGGAATGTATCTTTTACCGCTGACATCCGATATGCTCTGCAAAGGCTCCGATCCCACGTGTAACAACAAGGAAGGAGAGTGCAAACGAAACTTGCGCGCGGAGGTGCTTTTGTGCTTACTTTGAAGCACTTAACAGTGAGCACTGTAGTATTACTGAATGCGTGTTTCAATCAAACGACAAACGCACGAGTGGGAATTGTAGCTGAAATGTATCATCACAACGATTAGCATTAAAGTCACATTAATTCTGTTTTCCTACAAATTTGCTGTTGGATGCTCGTTTTACTTGATCCCATTGTTGGTAGGAAGATTGGGAATAATACAGGAGTCAACCTGAGAGCGCGGCAGTTTCAGAATAAAAACGGATCGAAAATCGAAAAACGAATCAATGTTGAAAACTTTTAAATATTGTTAGAAATGAGTTACTGGAGGGTGGGTATAAACTGGAGCCCAGGCCCGGATGCGGGCCCGGCTATTTTTTGAATTTCCAGGCTTTGTTGGACGCAGAACGATAAGTGTCAGCTTGTATACTATATGTTACGTGCATGCAAGTGCATTTGGTCAAGCGCCCTATCGTCTGGCGCCCAGCCGGCGTTCCGCAATAGCCACGGGCTGTTTGTTTCAATGTTGCTTTTAGCAGAAAAGCAACTCTAACTGCTTGCTTGAAAGTGAACAGCTGTATGTATTTGCCGTTCCTGTTGATTTTTCAGACCAAAACAGCGTTCGTTTGAGTGAACATCAACTTAGATAGCCGGGTCCACATTCGGGCCCGGGCCCCAGTTATACCTGCCGTCACTGGAGTCACTGCACTATTTCATGTCAATTATGAATGCTTTTCTTAAATGAACACGCTTGGTACAAAGATCGCAAGCAGCACACATTAAAAACCTGAGGGCGCGGCTGCTAGAAACCAAAACCACAGCGAACGTGTTTTTGTGCTTGCTTTGAAGCACTTAGCACTATCTACCGTATCATTGAATGCGTGTTCCAATCAAACAAACAACAGTAGTAATTAACGCTGAAGTGTAGCACATATTGTTTGATACGAATCGTATAAATTGAGGAAATGAGTCACTGTAGCAATTATTTCACTTTAATTTTGTTTTTCTTTGAAAAGAACGCTATTCTTAACTGCTCTTATCGTTGGTAAGAAGAACCCAAGGGCAGTCTGAAACTTGGCGTGCGATTAGCGTACGACTGATTTGAAGACCAAAACTACAGCGAAAATGCTTTTGTGTTTACTCTGAAGTAGCTAACATAACAATTCCTGTATGCCTGTTTCAACTAAATGCTGAAACGAATCAAATACTGCTTTGAAGATGACCATTTATGGCACAATCATTCTATTTTCCTTCAATTTTGCGATTGTTTATTAATTAACCTGAGAGCGCAAAGGTTACGCATTGTTTTTGGTTCGTTTTGAAACCTAGCCTGCAGTGCACGTGCTTTTGTACCTAATTCAAACACTCAACAGCATTACTGTAGTTGCTGAATGAACGCGTGTTCAAAAAACGAACACAAGTATCAAATATTGTTTTGAAGATGAGTCAGTGTAGCATTTATGTCACACAAATTGTGTTTTTCTTGGAAAATCACACTATAGAATGCTCTTCTTAATTGATCTCGTTGTTAATGAGAGAGAGAACATTCCACGCAACACAGTAGTTGTTGATCTGACGGTGCAGCAGGCAAAACTAAGCTTTTGCTTTGCGCCTTTGCGCCAATTCTAAGCCTGGCTTAGTCTCTTGTCCTGTAATTTGACTTATCAGGCTTTGCGTGGTGGCACATCAATGCCAACCAAGACATCGTATTACGTGTTGACAGATGGTTGTGTGGGATTTTCTCTCTTTTTGTGGGCTTTTTGACGTGAGATCTACTGGCCTAGAGGTTCTTTTACATGTAGCCAACGCTGACATACCACACTCGCTATTCGGCAATGTGGCGCAGCCTAATATGTGAGACTTTTGCTTGTGTGGTGTGTGTGATTTGCACTGCAATTACTGTACTCTCTCGCTCTTTCTCTTTCAGTTAATTACGTAAACGACTGTAGAACAAATTATGCCTCCTTGAAAGCGACAAATTGTCTCTGTTGACAACAACAATCCACTTTTCGAGCATAAATTTTTCACTTACAAAACGCTCTGTTTTCGTTCTAGATCGCTTGTAACTTGTTCTTTGCGCTGTTATCGTTTTAGCCGAGCCGGGGGAACGCGTTTCTAAATCTGACGCCACCTCCCACGGACCACTTTAAAAGTTACATTTCAAAGATTGTGACACTTTAGGTGTAGCTGCTGTAGCGCAATGTTCTGCTCTCTTATTGCGTTCTCCATTCTTCTCTCTCTTCACGGTTCCGCTTCGTACGGATGGTTTCCGCTCGAGCAGAAAATCCTTGAGGTTTGAGATTCAAAACCCCAGTTTTCACATCAATTGGATCATTCATTTGTTTCAGGAAGACACGGCTGCTGAGATCCGCACCTGTCAGTTCAAGTGCAAGTATTACGCGTTTTGCAATCTTCTCAAGGACAACAGCGACGATTGCTCTACAGATGGATGCAATTGTAACTACTATACGTTCCTTTCAATCGCCTAACAAGCAATAAACAATCACTTGTGGTGCGGCGTGCAAGAGTCCGGTGCGCAGACTCATTTGGAGATAGGTCGCCAAGTGCGAAAAAACGAGACAGCAGCTCAGAACGTGTGAGCACGGCAAGATAGCACGCGCGCGCTTATTCGGCTGGCACTTGACGCGCACATTGAGGACACACACACATCACTAGTGTAGGGAAGGGACAACGAAAAGACGTTTCTGGTAGATCGATAGTTGGCCCAACGCCATATATGAACATGCATGCATACGGCCAGCGTCGTAAGCTTGATTTGGCTTGAGCTGCATTGCAGACGTTGAAAATATCGCTCGAAGCAAGAGTTGCACAGACGAGCAGACAAACCTCTCGTGCGGATAAATTGTTCTCAAAGGATATTTCTATTTGTGTTCGGTTGGTCGCGCTTGCGCGGCCACACAACGCAAGTTGAACGGAACGCTTGGTTGTGGCGACTTGTGCCCAGCTTGATCAACACGCGCGCCATGTTGACGTCAAACAACTATCTATTTTAAGTGTCAATCGCGCGTTTAAAAATTCCAGTAATATATAAACAGTGATCTATTTCCAGTGCTCGTCTCGTCTATGCCTTGGAGTCCTCACGAGTTGAAAGGAAAACAAGAATACGGTGTGCAGATGCTCCTCTTACAAAGCATAACCTAACGCTCTTTCCCTGTTTTGTAGGTTTGAACCTAACGGAGGATGTTATCAAGAAGATTCAGGAAGTCGATCAGCAGACATCGACGCTTACTCACAAGGGCGGCATTTCCGGGTTCTCTGCACGAGTACTAGACACGTTAGTTGCGGCGTTGGCTTCGCTAATCAAATTGCATGTCAACGTCAATCTTTAGGAATGAAGAAAAGCCTGACGGTCCCGTGAAGAGCGAGCCGGCAATTATACAACTAGTGGAGATCATTAAAAAGCCGGGTCAAAGTTTAGGGCTCTATTTGCGTGAAGGAAATGGACTCGACCGTGTCAGCGGGGTGTTTGCTTCGAGATTTGGTGAACATTCGGAACTCGAGCGCTATGGCGCTGTTATTCGTCCTGGCGACGAAATCCTCTCCATCAACAACGTTGAGGTTTCGACTATGAGCATCGACGATGTCGTCCTCATACTCTCCATTCCTCGGCGACTTCTACTCAGGATACGGTGAGTTCAAAAAAAGAGCTCATTTCTTTCTCCACATGGCGCTAGGCTTTTTCTGCTTCTATTTCTGGGATTTTCGTTCGAATCTAAACGATTGCACTCATTTAGATATCTAAAACACCAACGAGAAAAGCAGGGAATGTCGGCGACATTGAGACCCAGTCGGCCTGTTGTAGTTTTTCAGAAGAACACCTATGAAAAATCATTTGAGCCTAGTTCCAGGTCGACCGGGGTGCTCAATCAGTTGACCACAACTGCTAACACGTGGCTGGGAAGGCGTGCGCGACAGCAGTTTCAACAGCAACAGAAGCATCAGGTATGAGCGAAGCGCATTCGCGTTCGTAATTTTTCATTTCAGCCCATTGCTTCAAGCAGCAAAATGATGAACAGCGATGAGCGCCGGCCCTACTATGATCAACCTACCTCCGCTCGTTCGATGGACAATTCGTTCGGCAGCATGACTATGAACAATCCAGGTCCATCCAGCGCACGCTTGGCATCGTCGAAGATACGACGCGCCGAAAGCTTCACGTCAACTCTTCCGTCTAACCAGGTAAATTGTCATTCCTGAAGCGATTTACTCGCGTTTGCTCGTCTCAGAACGGTCCCATGTATAAAGGATTCTCTATGCCTCGCTCACAGACGTCTGCCACTTCGCCGTACACCCTGTCTTGCGCAAAAGCTGACCCAGCGAAGCCTTACAGCACACTGAGCGCGAATGAATACGTACTACCGTACCGGATGGCAACAAGCGCGAATTCTTATCATATGGATCCAGTAAACTCGCAACAGCACTACGGATCGAGGAGCAATTCGTTGCCGAGACGAAAAGCGGCTTATGGAACGGTGGGACGAACGGTGAAATGGCGAAACGACGTGACTGGCGGGCTGAACAACAGCAGCTACACTGGTGCTGAGTCGGATGGGGCCTATTCTGCACCGGAAATTCTCTCAGCTGGCAAGTGAACCGTGAAATAAGCAATTAACATTCAACGAGCGCATTTTAGGAGCAAGAAAAACAGATAGGCGGACAGTAAATGACATTTTCTCCGCTCAAGAATATCGAAATTGGGCTGGAACATCGCATTTCATCGATCGACCACAGCAGAACTCTCTAGAAGAACGTCAATCCCGTGTTCCGCTACGGTACCGCGGTCAGCCTGGCAGTAGTGAGCTCCGATCATCTTCATTGCCTTCTCGAGTTGCCTTATCAACGGTAAGTCGCGGACAGCAAGCTAGCAATCCATTCTCTTGTGCGCAGATGTGCCAGCTAGGCGTCAACCCTTACCAGCCTCCGCCAACCGAGACACAGTCTGCAATCCTGACATACAGGAGGCCAGCGCCAGCACCATCGAAAATGCTCGATCGACTGCACGTAAGTCCGCTGGTGAATCGGCGAACTCCCCTACGATCAGCCGGGCCCGGCTTCGACGTTGACAAATTTCGCGATAATCGCTTGACAGGAATGCTCAGTGTCCAGGTTAGTTCGTCACGCTTGCGTTGCGTTCTCTATGCCGATTTTACGCGATAGATTGTCGCCGGAAGGAATTTGAAGATTCCCGAAAAGCAGAAAGGTCAAACGAATGAGATGTACTGCGTGCTGGAAGTGAATGAAGTGCACCGCGCGAGAACGGGTGTCTCCACTCCGGACAGGAATTATCGATGGGGCGAAACGTTCAATATTGACGTATTCGAAGCGACACAAGCGCAATTCTTTGTCTACTCGTGGCATCCCCGATTCAGGTTGTGAAGCTACTCACCCACCTACTCTAACCGCATTGCTCATTACAGACATCAGTTGTGCCACAAAGGTCTGCTGAAACTTGTAGAAGTGTTTTTGGTTAACGAAAAGAACGAAGAGTGGAACTTCAGTTTGAATCTGGAGCCGAAAGGACAACTGATCGTGCGTATCGGATTCAAAGACTTTGAAACCGTATTTCGACGATCCATTTCAACGAGACCCGATAGACTCTTTGGCAATTCGCTGAATCGCGTAGTCGAACACGATGCAACCAACGCTCCCATTATTCTCAATCGTCTCATTCAAGAAATTGAAGAGCGAGGAGTTGATTCGGCCGGACTCTACATTTGTAAGTGCTCCCCAGTCATCCGCCCACAAATGTTGATTTATCGTCATTGTCTCAGTGTGTGGCTCAGTGGAGAAGAAGCGCGCGCTACGCAACGAGCTGCAAGCGTTCTACAGTGGCGCTCCTGCTGTTGAGCTTGGCGTTGACGCAGTCGCCGACACAAATGTGCTCGCCTGCGTGCTGAAGGATTTCTTCCGCGAACTGCCTGAGCCGCTCATTCCGCTATCGATATACCGCATGATGGCCGAAGCTGCGTCCGTAGTAATGCCGGCCGACATCGAGGGAAACCGCAAACTCTTCCTCAAAATTGTCGATTGTCTTCCATCGGCGAACAAAGTAACGACGCGCAATCATAATCAGCCGTGATTTGATTGGAATGCACACAATTTCAGCACACACTAATAACTCTAATGGATCATCTGAAGAATGTGCTCTCGTCGGAGCCTTATAATGGAATTACAGTTGGCAGATTGACGACAATTTTTGCGCCACTCCTCTTTTGTTCGCGCGAAGTGGAGCCCATGCAGTCGAACGCGGCGGCCACATCAGCGTTTCGAATATCCAACAAAGTTGACACTTTGGATGTGTCGCAAGCGATTTGCGTCTTCCAACTCCTTTTGGAACTCTGGCCAAGCAGAGTCAGTAAGTTGTGAACGTGACATAAACGGGGCAGATGAGCGTAGTTGATAGAAGAAGAAGAAGAAAAAATGAACAAATTTCGAGTTAAACTCGCGTGCAAATGACATTTTCAGGTTGCAACAACGACAGCAGCAGCTCAGAATCGGCTTCCTGTGTGCCCCAGTCGTCCGCGTCGCTTGCAATATCGGAATCACAGTGTTGACTGAACGAGTTGTGTTTGCCATCTGATTCATTAGGCTTTGAAGTGAATTGACCTTGCTCAACGAAACGAAAAGATAAAAAAAAACTATTATTATGTGCTTGTTTTGAAGGTTCTCTCTATGATAGCTGCGGGTACCACTATTCGAATGACCTTGTTGAATGGACTGCATAGGAGTTTGAATGAAGGGAACACAATATACAAGCCAATCCAGTTCCGAAAGACACTATAAGGATTCAAAGCATGCCTGCACATCATATCGGAGTGTTATTACTATATTAGCATCCGCCGACACGTAATGAAGCCCCTAACCATAGAATGATGGTGCCGTGTGAAGTAGTTGTGTGCTTGCAACAGGTGATTCGTTGCACAAAGAGGCTCAGCGTAGAAACGCAGCATTGACACCACAGAACTTAATGAAATGCGTCTGTTCATCACTCACTGCTTCCAATTAACCTTTGCGCATTGTTAGCAACACGCAACACCCCAAAATAGCCGCCCATCCGCATTAACCAAATGAACATATTGGAATATTCAATAAAATTTTAAGACGCAGACCCGGAAATTCTCCTTAAACGCTTTAATGCAAGTTTGCATAGACACGTTTGATATTTATTATCAGACGGACAAAAAACAATTCAGAGATACAGATTCAAGCTTGCCTGTATTTGGTTGTGCAGCTCTGCAATTGATTACTACACTCGGACTACGCCATTAGGCATTTTTGTAATGGTTAACAAGTGAAAACGATTAATTTTGCATTTTTGGATCCAAATCAGTCAGCGACGCTCCGTGGACAGATAGCATTAATCAACGTTGTAGCAGTGTTACCTGATATCGGTTTAAACGGCCGCCGTCATTACAACATTATTCTATCTGTAGCTCAGAGGCGTATCATGTGTAACGGAATTTTGCAAGACAATACGAGCTTACAGAGAAAGATCATAGACGCATCATAGTCATCCGATGAAATGTATTAAGATTGAAGGTTTTGTTTGCGATAACGCGTCCTATCGACTGTCCAGTCTTGTTGAGATCAGCTTCTTACACGCCTATCCAGGTGTTCATTTTGAAGATGCACGATAAATTGCAGTCAAGGCCTTAGACAGTGTCTTTTCTGTTGCCCTGATGAACTTTTTTGCCAACCTACTCAATCATCGCGGTCTAGAAACACCTGTTCTCCGAATTACCAATAGTTGCAAGAGCTACTTGTAATCACCCCAATACCGCTCTAGAATTATTTTCCGGAGAACGTGGCTGTTTTACTAGGAAAGCCAAAACCATCGTCTTGACGTCTTGAGCGAGCGGTCGTTTGTTTGTAAGTTTATACTTGAAAATTGTTCTACTGTGGATATTCTATTTCTGGCCTATCTGTGCATGGGTACTGTATTAACATTCTATACTATTTGCTGTGGAATGGTCTGAATCGTGGATCGGACACTGTGTTCACGGACGCCACGATTTTCAATTGTTTGGATGGAATTGATCTCCAATTGATCCATTCTTAGGCACTTCAAGATAGACGAACACGATGCAATCACTAGATCTCACTGCTAATCTGTCATTCTCCCATTGCGACTGTTCCGCTTCAGTGGTTCTTTGAGCGAACAAACTGGAGTGATAATGAAGCCCAGGTGTAAGAGAAATAGTCTGAATGTCTAGTAAATCCAATATCGCAATCAATGTGGTTGCTTTCCATTGTTTCAAATTGTTCTGTTATCAAATTTTATTCAATTCAAGATTTATTTCTGTGATGTCCAGTTTAAATGACCGCTCAATACTGTCCGGGGTGGCCGCGCTCCATAAGTTTCAACAATCAGTTCATTTACATCGTCTGCAGAGTCGGTGCCGCGAGGCCGTGGAAGAATCGGCTCCGTGGTTTTTCGATTTGCCCGTTTAAGCGTGGCAGAGGAGCATTTTTGACCGTTTGTGTGATTGCGTCCTTGTAGGCATTTTCGTTCTGGATGACACCCAACAAGGGGCATTGGTCCTATTGGAATGCATGTTTTTCGAACGATTCAATTGATACCTCCGATTGAAGAACACCAAGTGTTGTGTAGTGACCCAATGTGCAGTCCGAATAGGAGACATCCTCTTGGAAGCTGTCGAAGCTCGCGTGCGGGCAGTTGCAGCTTCTTCCGTAGCCTACATTCCTGAGCGGCACGTACATACGCCCAGGGAGCCAATAAACTCGACTGAACTTTGTGTGCATCAGATTGACGAACAACGAGACGTTTGTTAGTCCGATCAGCAAGTAGACAAAGAGAATTATGAGTACTCGGCTATCGTCTGAAGAAAAAAAAGCGTTTAGCGTTACTAGCGGCTACAAGTACAAGCACACCTTGCGCGTCCAGATTTCCCACTCCAATAGTGGTGAGCGAATTGAAGACAAAGTAAACTATGTCAATGGTATCGTCGTCTTCCGGTGACAAAAAATGAATTATCATACATCCGAAAGCGATCCATCCGATGAGCGCCATAATTGCTACCATAACCGGGATATCCAGCAGCCGTTCAACCGTGGTAAGACGATAGTCGTTACGTTGTTTATGGTCTTTTCCGTGAATTTGTCGTATCAATTCATTTTCATCGACAGGCTGAAGAGTGCAGAAACGAAAGACATGCCATAGTTTCGCTGGAATAGGAAATTGATGATGAACGAGAGTCCCAAGTCGTTACTCTACTTACTGAGTAGGATACACGGGTAATTGAGTAGCTTCGTAATGAGGTAGGCAAGATCTTTTATAACCATTATTGTTAGGGGTATTCCGAAAATGCTGCACACTATCGAGCAAATTTTGCCCGCTTTGGTTATAGGGTAAATGTGGCTATAGCCAATTGTTGTAATTGTGGAGCAGACCTGGAAGCAGTTGACAACTGCTTCTCGGAACAAAGAGGCAAACTTGCGTAAATGATCGAGTTGACGAACGTCCATTGACCGGACGGAATGGAAGGTCGAAGTTTCACTTGTTGCTCGTACTCGTGGAGCTTCTCTTGGACCAGTCTTCTCAGATACTGTGATTTTTCGTCATGAATGAAAACGAGTAGCTTTGAATTGTTGAAGATTTCTGGCAACAGATTTTCAACGACAAAACTAAAACGAAACGAATCGACCAAGTCAACGGTGTACGGTACGCACCTATTACGATGTATGTTAATCTTATTCTGCCACAGAGCGTGATGCTTGTTTGCGTTAGCCGATTCGAGGACGAAGAATATGGACGCAAAGAACAGAATGAAGAAAACGTACCACAACAAGAGGATCACATGACCAAGGCCTAGACGGTGATACAAACGTTTCGCTAGTAGAAGAAGCTCAAAAGCAACGGCGTTAGGTAGGCACATCAGTGTAAGTGGTATGGGGGGTTCGAAGAGTACGAAGAACCACGCCGAACCACAAAGCTTTAGTGTGCCGCGTGTAACGAGACAGCCTTTGGTGTGCAACTAGCTCTATTTATTGACATCTAAGCGAGCGGCGATATTCGACCCCTGGAGAATCATCAATTGTGGTATTGGCGCACAATGCTTAATCAATTTTTATTGCATTTTCTCTCTTCAGATGACGCTAATTATTATCGTTGTTCAAGCGATAATGTCTTTGGACGGGGAACACCTGTAAAATTGCTTATTTCAAACAAGATCTTTGTCGAGGGATTGAGCATTTAGCATGTCTCTCGGAACGAAGCACTCAATGCCAAGCACCTGGACAAAGCAATGAACAAGGAATGCGCTCTTTGTGCGCAGATTTTAGCCTGTTTGAAGTGCTCACTCACTGGTTATGACATTCAAAGCTCAGCTTCACTTTTTAAAGCAATAAATGTGTTGGGTTTATTCTGTAATTCTGATCGACATCGGCTCCTCTTTGTTTATTAGCTGTCCGAAGACGATGGGAGTGAATTAACGCATGTCTCCTGTCGCGGTCTTCTTTGCTGCTCGTCGTCGTCGACGCCAGAAAACAGGAAGTCGAATGGGCGCAGCATCCTCTGCAACAAAGATATTCGGATAGTGATCCTGAAAAGGGGACATCTCCTCGACACTGTCGCTCTCTCTCTCTCCCATCCTTTACTCTCATGAAGAGAGGGCGGGAGGAATTCCTGTTCGTCGTCTCGCGCAACCATCATCTGCCCTGTCTTCCTCGAGGCGTCGGCGCCAATATCCCTTTGTAAATTGTCGTTTGTGATCTACGCTCGGAAGAAGAAGAAGAACTCGCCACTGGCGACGTTTCGGTGAACTTAAACTGGTCATCTTCTGTCCGCCACCGGCGTCGGTCTCCACCCCGTTCGGATCGCTCTACTTGTTGTCGAAACACTTTCACTTTTGCTATCGACGAAGCAGCGAAAGTGAAGCACTGATTAATCAGTATCCCTTTCAGACGATGCGCGGCGTAGTGGCTATTGCTTCTCTATTCGTACTTCTTAGCTTCGTAGCTGCCGATCTGCCAAGTTGTGAACGAGCAAGATGCACTCACTGCGAGTCTCAATTTGTCGCACGTTTGTGTGTTGACACGTGCCGCCTATGTCACATTACAAGGACGGTATGTGTGTCTAGTTTCTGAAAGCCCCACTCGTCATCTTGGGGAATTGTTTTTTTAGGATGTCAGACGACCATCAATCCGCGGAGAGCCTACGTCCGAAACTGGAGTAATTCAAAATGGATTAAGCAATCTGCAAGTGATTTCGCAGCAGACCAACTCTGCACCTGTAGCACAGCAACCACCTCATTCGCTGGCACCTCAGCCCGCGCAGCTTCCTTCGCTTCAAGCGCCGCAGCAACTGTTCAACCAGCAAGCTCCCCAACTTCAGCAACAGCAAGCGCCAACGCAGCTCTACTATCCCCAGCAGCAGCAACAGCAACAAGTAGTGCAGCCGCAGATTCAGTTCGCTCAACCGCAACCGCAGCAACAACAATTTGTTGCGCAACCTCAGCCTCAACTTCAGTTTCAACCTCAGCCGCAGCCTCAATTCTACACCTTCCCTCCGTACCAAGCGCCTGGATTCGGAGCTCCTGGCGCTCAGCAGAGCTTCTTCTTCAATCCTTTCCAACCATTCCTACCGTACTCTCCCACTCCACTAGTGTTCCCCGGACAACAACCGGCGGTTTTACCTGTAGCTCAGCCATTCGGAGGCTTCAATCTTTTGAATACTGTTAGTTGCATTATTTTCACTCAAAGTCATCTTAATCTTCCGTTTCAGACACAAACTGTCCAGCCTTCTAACAACGGATTCGCCAGTCAACAGCAGATCGCTGCTGGAGCAGGTGCAGGAGCTGGTCAACAGTCCCAAATCCCACCCTCTCCTCCTCCGCCAGCTAACCTCATTGACTCGCAAAACTATCAATACCAAAAACCGGTGCAGACTATTGCGCAGCCCCAGTCTCAGAATCTTTATCCCCAGCAGATCACCGCTACTATCAAGAAACCAACGGAACCCGTGAACGTTCAGCCCCAGCAAGTGCGCACCCCACCTCCTGTTCAGGCTCCTCAGCCCGAACAACATGTAGTCAATACGGTAAAGCCGGCTTTGCTGACTCCCCCGGTTGAAATCAAGACAACCACAACTCCTGCCGTCCTACAGTGTCCTCGACAGCCTAGCTGGCAACCGTGCATTTCAAAAGACCTCGCTAACGAGCGATTCCGCAACTGCTGTCAGCGTTTGGGAGAAGGATGTGTCTCGCTGTGCAGCTACGATCAAAATCTCACTACTGTAAGTCGCAAACGAAGCAGCTATGAGCTAGACACCTAACGATTGCCTAGATTCAAATCGCTGTCTTGACCGGTCGTTGCCCAATCAGCAAGGTCGCCGACATGATGATCTGTGCGAGCGGCTACGAAGATGCGACACCTTGCTGTCAAGCGTACAATGTCTTTGAGCCCGGTTTCGAGCATTGCAAGCCATACTGCAACCCTGCTGCCGGACTTCCCCAGGGCGGCATGCTCAGCGAGCAGTACAAATGCTTAGGAAAACTGAGTCAAATTCAGCAATGCTTCTATGTCACTCAGCGACCTTAGAATCTTGGCAAACTGAAGACGGCTCAATCTTAATTTATTAATTTATTTCACTGTCAACCAGGTTTCGTGTCAACCAGGTTTCGCGTTTTTGTCGTCACTGTGTAAATAAACTTGGTCCTTTAAAAGAAGAGCGGTGTGGCGGCCGACAGCCGCCGCAACTCCATCATGGGAATAGTTGTTCTGGAGAGAAGAGAGCCGTGGGATTTCTCATCTTCCGCCACGCGTGCTCCGCGCGCCTGCGCAATGATTGATGTTAATGCGCGGAACGAGAGTAAAAACAGATTTATCAAAACGTTGAGACCATAAATGAAATAAATAGACGACGATGAGATAAACAAGACCGTGTGTGCTTGCGACAAGAACTTGGCGCTTGCTTACTTGCGTTGTACAGTTGAAGAGCGACAAAAAAAACGAACGAACAAACAAACGAATGAAACGCGCTGTACATTGCAAATATAGAATAGAGTAAGACAATTTCAACGGACGTGTAAAAGAGGAAAACGGATTGCGACAAGATGAACAAGACGGAAAAGAAGAAACAGAAGAAGATGGAGTGTTTTCTAATAGACATTCTAGTTACCCGTTGCGCCTAGAAAGCAAAGAAAACAAAAGCGGAACTTTGAGAGCTCACGAGAGAAATGTACAATTTACAATCCGACTACACAATACAGAACCGGCAAATGTGTGTGTGTGTGTGACTACGTAGGAAGAGCGGAAGGCGTTATTATAAGATACATAAACTTTCCGTCGATATACGGCGCAAAATCTTTGATTTCGGGCGCGTGCAATTGGAGCTGTTGATTGGTGAACTCGCCTGGTGGGAAGAGATGAATCATCAACGAGGGTGTCTGAGTTTTCTGAAGAAAGCCAAACTATGAGCGCAGATCTGCATTTGCTACACGCGTACCTGATTGCCTTCTTTCGCTATTCCGGCGGCTTCCTTCGATTGGAAATAGCGAACAAAGGACTTTGTCAAGATTTTTGCTTGTTTCTGCACTTCGTCGCTGGTGATCCCGCATGGGTGACAGAGTAGAGCGAGATATTCTTTTGACGACAGCATTCTCCTGCGTACACCTGAACAAACCAATCCAATTACAGATGAGAAAAAAGTGGTCGGAAAACCAGTACCTTCCAGCTGAGAGGGCGACATCCGCATACGTTGATTAAATCGAATGAACGTCTGATTTTCTTCGAGCAATTCGGCCTTACAGCGCTCCAAGAGATCGCGATTTCCGCCGACAAACTGCATCCGAACCATCGCTTCGTGCTTTTTCATAACGAGATGGCCTTGCCACATGAACGGGTACTTCAGTTGCAACTAGAACAGGACGCCGATTATGCTTGTTGGGGAACGAGAACTTACCACATTTTTGTAGGCACTGAATGAGCCAGGCTCGTAATTCTCCGGTGTATCAAGCTCTTCCTCCGGTTCAACTTTAACTTGTACCGGAGCCGTGAATGGCAGACGTAGATGCGACTGTGGAACGGGTTGAGATTGTACAATTGGCACAGGCTGTTGATACACGGGCTGCGCTGTACTCTCCGTTTTGACCATTGGGAAATAGCTCATTGACGGCAAGGTAGCAGAGAAGTTGGTCTGCGGAATCAAGTTGGCAATGCCAGACGGATTCATGACATGCGGAAGAAGAGTAGATGGATAGGATGAGAGACCGGTGCCCAGTGAACATGCGTTCAGTGAGGAGACCGCTGCAAGATTCAGCGGCCAAGCAGACGATGGCCCTCCGATAATGGAAGACATTGAGGGAAGCGAGCAAATGCTCGGTCCTACAATCGCTGACCAATCAGGCTTTTCGAGTCCACTGGCTCCATAGTTAATCGGATCGTTGTTGCGCAAAGACGACGGCAGAACCATGGACGAAGAGGCAGCAGAAGGTTGATGTTGGAGGGGTATCTGCATGTGAATGGGCTGCAGATTTGACGGCATTTGCGGTTGCAAATGCGGTGAAAGCAGCGAAGGCCCAGCAATTGTCGACTGAAGATGTTGCAAATAAGCTGGAATCTGTGGAGTAACCAAGGTTGACTGAGGTTTGTGCTGGTACAAGTGAGCGTTCTGTATCAAGTACGGCGTATGCAGCGACAGCGGAGCCTGACTAACAATTGCCGGTGACTTGAACTGTGACTGAGTTAGCACATTCAGAGAAGGCGGAAGCGCCGTAGGCTGAATGATTTGCGGTAGGTGAGATGTCAACTGCGGAATGAACGGCCGCGGTGACGCAGCAATGGTTGGGTAAGGCCGAAGGATATCTTGGAAGAATGAAGACGGCGATTGTAGCTGCGTTGCGACTGGCGTTGGCGACGGTGTGAATGTTGGCGCGGAATGAACGGTCTCAGTTTTTACGATTATCGGTCTGTGGGATGGAGTGGCAATGATCGTGGGCTGTTCAGCATGACGTGTTGCTTCAACAACTGGACTGACTTGAACAGTAGGGATGACTGGTTGAGGAGTAACTGCAGCTGGAGACACAGAAATGGAAATCGCCGATACGGGAACTGAATGAGCCGAGATTCCGTGCAAACCCACCGAAGCCCTGCAATCCAGCGCAGGTTGTACGTTCACTGGCGTATGCTGAGCTCGTAGCATTTGTGGTACAGACTGGACTGGCGCCACTTGCGGTACCTGCGACACACGCTGGAACGGTTGAATCGGAATCTGCTGAGCATGATGGGGATGCTGAACCTGGCGCACGAGCTGCACCTGCTCTACTGACTGCACTTGGTGAATCTGTTGTACTTGAGGCACTGTCAATACTTGCTGCGCTACGTGAACTTGCTGCACTGGCTGCTCAATTTTCTGAATATGCTGAGGTTCTTGAATGACCGGTGACACATGCTGCACGATCTGCTCTTGTTGCGCTTCGATAATATGCGGAACTGGTGTTACCACATGCGCTGGCACAGGAGACACCGCAATAATTGGCTGGGGAGCTTGCGGCACCTGTAGAACGGCTTCCGGTGGAGTGATGTCAATAGTAGGAATCGAAGCAACAAAAGGCAACTCTTGGGGAGCACAGATCTCTTGTTTGATCACAATCGGCACAGCTGGCTGTGGAGTAACTGAAGTTTGGCGGATCGGCGAAGCCTCTAGAGCCGAAGCTGTGGGCGTTACGGCCTGCGCTGTGGAAACTTGCGCACAACTTGATTGTGTAGCCGGAAGAGAACCTTTTGCAGCGGGTTGCGCGACCAGCACATTATCGTACTTCTTTCCTTTGCCTGATTTCAACAGAACTGCATCTTCAATGTTACTGTTTCCATGCGCGATGTTGTTGATCACTTCATCCATATGGGCAAACGAATTCTCGCTCGTCTCCTCGTAATGTTCAGTCTTAATCTCCCTTTCAATGAACTCATCTGGAACCGTTTCTTGCAATAACAGCGGCATTTCCTTCTCTGGATGTTCTTCTCGCACTGGAGCAACCGATACAACAGCAGGAACAGAAAGTAGTTCTTCCTTTTCTTTACCTTCCTCTGCAACAACTGAAACGGGAGTAGCAACGACAGTAGCGTCCATTGTGGGAGCTACTACGGCTGCATGGATAACTGGAGTCATGCTAACACCCATTCCGAAAGAGTCTTCGTCCTCGCTCTCGTTTAATGCAGCAAAGTTGGAAATAGACTGAACCGCATCTTCCGTTTCCTGAAAAGCGAATTTTGTTTATTTTACTCATACAAGCATTGCCGTGAAAAGAAGCGTAAGCTACGCATGCCACATGACTTACTTGAACGTTCTCTGGCGCAAACACAGGCAAAGGAAGGGGTTCAGTTACGGGCTCTGGAGCAGGGTCATTCATCAAACGCAAAAGCTCAGCCTCATCAGCGGCATCACCCTCTTCGTCGTCATCCTCATCAAGGGGTTCAAGATCTTCGTTGGCCGAGTCGGTTTGCTCCTGGTCGGTGTCTCGGTCCCTGTCGGCATCTCTACTGATGTCCGCAAGTGCTTTCGGAGAAGCGATGGCAAC
Organism: Steinernema feltiae; assembly: GCA_007213375.1. NCBI lineage: Eukaryota > Metazoa > Nematoda > Chromadorea > Rhabditida > Steinernematidae > Steinernema > Steinernema feltiae. Next base: position 123,842 of record MQUG01000100.1, read on the forward strand.
ACCAATGCGTCCTTGTTCGATAACTTCGCTCTGACTTTCCGCTTGCTTCAGTTCACAAATTTTCGGCTCTTCTGGCACGCGTACAGGTGACCTCATAGCAACAGTTCCCGAGGCAATCTCTTCGATTAGGACAGCCTTTCGTTGTTCCGTCCTAATCGGGGTTGAGACTGGCGGCAAGTGCTTTGGAACTGTAGCCGTCAATGAAGGAGAAGACGAAGACGATGAACTTTTGTGTGTGCTTGGTGATGCTCTGTTGCTTGAAGATGCTTTGCTGATTGGCGAGCTTTTAGGAGAGATTGACGACACTTTTGGAGAGTTTCTGCTGGTCGGTGACGTTTTAGTTGAGCACAGTACGGGTTCACGCGGCTTGCAGATTTCATCTTCTCGTTCTTCGATTGGTTCAATTTTGATTTTGACAGGTTTCGATAGAATCTACAAACACACAACAATCACAAAACACTTCACAACAAAGGCACGTAGCTAATAGGTTGGCAACAGATATACCAAGCGCCACATGCTACTAAAGCCTCAATTCTTACCGGTGCTTTCTGTTGAACTTGCAGACGCGGTGGATGATGCGGCTTTGATGGTGGAGCAACAACAGCTTCCTGTCCAAACTCAACGATTTCTTTCTTCACAGAAACAAGTTTTGGAGCTGGAGCTGAAATCGGATGTTCGATCGCTTTTGGAGGTTCTTGGGGAGTGAGTACTGGAGGCAGAGGCTCCGTTTTGATACGCTTGTGAAGTTCTGAAAACAACAAGTGAGCGTTAAGAGAACCATTGTTGCGAGCATACTCTCTACTCCCATATCATGGGGTCGTTTCTTCGGCTCACTGTTCTCCAAGTGCTTGAGCATTCGGCTCTCCTTCTGCTTCTTCTTCGCCAGACTGGCAGCGGCGACTTGCTCCTCGCGTCGCTCGAGATCAGGAAACATGGAAAAGCTAGTCAGAATAGGAGCTGAGATTTTCGGTTTCTTGGCGACAACTACTTCCTCCTGCTTGATCTTCTTGACGACCTTCACTAACTGAGCATCGCGTTCCTCTTGCGAATTGTTGGAGAGTACACTGGCAGGTCTCTTTCGTGTATGATCCTTCTCTTTCGTCTTCTCGCGTTCCTTTTCTTTCTCGCGATGCTTCCGCTCCTTCTCTTTCGCTTTTTCCTTTTCAAGCAACCTAAGCTTGACAGTCTTCTTTGGGTCTTCCTTTTCTTCGATCTTGACCGATTTGCTGTTCTTCTTCTTACGCATGTGCGGCTCAACATCTTCTGATTCATTGCTTGACGAAGGCACAAAACCTTTCTTCACCGCGCGTCGAGTGCTTTCAGTTTGGCTCTTCTCCCAGTCGTCACTGTCGCTTTGATGGTTGCGTTTAGTGTCCGGTTTTTGAATTTTAACGCTCTTTTGTGGCGGCACTTCCTTCTTACTCTTACGACTGCTTGTAGTGAGCGAGGAGGTCGTATCCGAATCGTTTTGCATATGGATCGCACGTGCATCCTCCTCATCTGAAGACTCGACATGAACACGCCGCGCTGGTTTGTTCTCTCGTTTGCGCTTGTTCGTTTGCTCGCGAAGAAACTCGAGTGTTTTGTTCTTGTTCTTCGCTTCATCCGTTTTCGGTGCCGATGAACGACGCTTCACACGGTCATACATCGACAGACCCATGGAACCGGACGCCATCTCTTCCAGTAGGAATTCTTGCATTTCCTTCTCAAATTTCGTCTTGACTGGCTAAATCAAACAGGTTGTAAAAGAAAAGATCAATTGATTCCAGTCCTACCTCGTCGGAGTCCGTAGAACTTTCGTCGGAACTGATTATAGCCTTTTTGCTGCTCTTTTTCGGATGCTCATCTTCGGAAGAGTCTGGAGACTGTTTCTTTTTCGGCTTTGGCTTCGGTTTTGGCAGCGGTGGTTGTTGTTGCCTCGCCTGCTGCTGCTTCTTTGCCGCCTTTTTCTCCTCGATTAGACGCTGTTGAGCTTGAGCTGCAAGTTTCTCCTTCTCTTTCTCCTTCTTTTTGTGATTGTCCTTTGTAGGCGGTTGAGGTACTACTGGCTTCTTCGCGTTCTTATGATTGGCAGGATCTTCTTTGCGATGATCGTTCTGGTGATCGTGCTTCTTGGAAATAGATTCCTTCCGGCTGTTCTGATCTTCGTGTCCCGACTGTTTCCGCTCGGTTTTGATTTTTTTAACCGGTATCGGATCCGAGAACAGCTCGTCGATGTTTGCCAATTTGATCTCAGGGGTGATTTTCGTCGATACTTTATGAAGAACAGGGATCTTCTCATGCTGAACCAGGCAAATATGTTAAATTACTTGAACGAAACCGCTTACCTTCACTTTCTCTCTATCCTTCTCTTTTTCCTTGTCCTTCTCACGCTCCTTGTGCCGCTCCTTTTCCTTTTCCGGTTCACGTTCCTTCAGTTTTTCCAACGGAACGACCGGCTGCAAAGTTGGCATTTCCGGATCCAGTACAGGAGGAGGCAACGACGGAGGCTCCGGTGGAATAAACGGGGGTTTGCAGTCCACCGACGACGGTTCCTTCACACATTCCTGAGAAACGCGTGAAAATACAAAATCTATTTATGAAACGGATAATCCTACCACTTTCGGGGAAGTATGCGTTGAAGATGAATTAGCAGAATTTGATGAATGCTGCGCACTAGAACTTGACATCGAAAAGCTTGACCGCACTGGGGGACTTTTCGGCAGATTCTTTGAACGACCACTATTCATCACTGGAGGAAGCGCAGTGATCACATGAAGCGACGGCTGATCGTTCGTGGATGAGGTTGGTGTTGTTTTCTGTGCAGCAGCGGATCCACTAGCAGTAACAGCAGCAGCAGCGGCCGAAGCAGCACTATTAGCGTTATTCACGGACGACGTTCGGTTACGAATACGTTCTAGTTCCTGCTCAAATGATGAACCGCGTCGTTCACCTACTTGCCCAGGGGTAGTGCCATTTCTAGCGTTATCTTCTGGCTTCCGCTGCTTCTAAATATAGTGTAATTAGTACCAGACAAGAATTTGCACTTTACTCACATGCAATACTTTTTCCAAGCGGTTTTCCAGAGCAGCTTGCGCCTCCTTCAAGCGTACATTCAACTCGTCCATACGAACGGCGTAATCTCGTTTGAAGCTAGAATCCGCGCTCGCAACATCGTTGTGCGAGTCGGGGGTCGACGGCCGCGGTGACATCATAATCAACTCGTTTGACTCACCGGTCCCATTTGATTTACCTGAAAATGCCAAATTCTCATGAACATCTGTATTTAAAAAGGAAGCCTCCTACACAATGGCGGCGAGCAGCCGGCTTTGGGGAATTCCGTGATGGTTATGGACTTCAGCGACTCGTCATTGTTCGCTGCCAACGATCCAGCGTTCGTTTCATTGCTCCCTAAAAGAGCAGCAATTTACATGTAACCAATAAATTTTTCGAATTTTACCGCTATATTCGTGGTGGGCGACACTCGGTTCCTCTCGCTTGCGACGTCTGTGTGGGCGAAGGTGCGCGCTTCATTTTCAGCTTCTGTCTTCACCGTAATCGACGGCCCGGCGATGGTGCCTTCGTTCACACGGCATGCCTCGTATGAATCGATCTGATTTTGAGGCTCCTTTTTCACGACTACTTTGCCCTCGTGAGGTGCAGCAAGCGCATCGCCGCGCGACGTTGCTGACGTCAGCGGCGCGGATGCGCTTGGAAGTGGTAGTGAGCAGAAATGGCTCGCGAACGGAGGCAACGGCAGCGAATGAGGCACTGGATGCGGAGGCCGATTGATACGTGGGTCAGTGGGCAATGAACCGCCGCGTGTCTCTTGGGGAAAGTTGACGGCCACTTTCATAATTTCGCTAAATGGCCAGCGCGATCTGCTGCGGTGATGTGGTGCCGGGTGAGCGTGAGAGCCCATCTCGACACGCTTATGGTCACCACCAGACTCCAAATGGGCAGGTGCGGGTGGAGGAGGACACAGAGGGGAAGCGGATCGTGCAGCGGCGCCGAGAATAGGAACTTCCACAGCAGGAGATTTCAGTTGAGAGAGAGTTTCGGAAGCGGTAGTAGAAGGCGCTGTCGAGAAGCCAGACGACGAGCTGCTCGAAGAACTTACGGACGTGTCGGAAGAATGCCCGTCGACTTCGTCTTGCGGTCCGGAAGAACCACTCGTGCCGGCAGCGCTTTTCGACTGATATCGTTGACGCCCTGACAGTCGACGTCGTGAGTTTTGGTGATGCCTGCGCGAGGCCCTTTTACCGTGTCTACACGAAGCGCACGGCGACGAATGGCACTGGTGTTGCGACGAGCGGCGGAGCTTCTCTTCCTCTGAAGGCGGCAGGTGTTTACAGTCGTTGCTGCTCACTGCGCACTCTGTCTCAGGGCGGCAAGACGACGAGTCACGAGAGAGTTCTCCATCGATCCTAGGGACATTTGAGGTTATAGCGCGAATGAAAATCTACGCATCTCACTTTGGTTTTTGCTCTGACGACGAGGAGGCGACATCGGTGTTGTGCTGCGAAAGATGACTATGCTTCTTTAGGGTGTGAGGTGGGTTGGGAGGTGGATCGAGTATATCACTCTGTCCGCTACACTTTCCTGCCGCTGCTCCTGATGAAAGCTTGCTGGCTTCACTCGCTGTTAAACGAGAATTCCGACGTTCGGCAAAGTAATCGTACAATTTCTCAGAACAGAAGTCAACGGGAACATGCACAACTTCACGGTCGTTTTCACTTAAAAGAGCACTAAAATAGAGTCAGTTGTAGTTTAGAGTTAAAAAAAACGTTTTGCTGAACGTACAATTGCTTGCTTTTTATCCTCGTGTGAGCGAGTAGAGCGTTCTCAGTAGACGTGAAGACGACGATTGCCTCGTGAACTTTGTCGTCGAATATCACTTCCGTCACCGTATCGGGAAAAACAACCCTTAGCTTAGAGGACAGAGATTCGTGCGTACACGCGTTTGGCAACGAGCCAATCCACAGCTTGTTGGTTGCGATTAGCCGTGCCCAATTCGCCTAAAAATAGATACAGATGTCTTATATGTCGTTGCGCACATGTTCTGCTGCGCGTCGATGGACGAAGGCAAGAGGAGAATAGAGGCAACGAACGCGTAGTAAACGACGGCAATGCGAAAGCGGAAATACACATCCCTCAGACGCTATTCTCTCGCTCGCAATCTCTCATTCGCGCAATAACATCAACCTTACCTTAATCCTTAGCTTTGGCGATTGGTCTCCTTGGCTGTTAGGAGCATTTCCACCAGCGCCGTAAAACTCTAAGGCACGCGCCACTGATTGAATGTCGGCAAATTGAATGAATGCGAAAGGCATAGGACTTTCGAAATTTTTAACGTCAATATCGACTATGTGACCGAATCGTCCAAAGAGCTCTTTTAGTCTCTCGTCGGTCGTTCTAGTCTCTAATGATCCCACGTATAGCGTCCGCGTAGCGCGCTTCTCCAGAATGTCGATTACGGCACCGGAAGAGGATGAGTTGCTCGAGCTGGCCATGTTGGCAAAGCTAAAGAGAGAACACGTAGTTGCGTTTGATCTCAAATGAAAAGAAATGTGTCGCGTATGCGCTCGCGGCCACACGAGCCTACCTCGAGCCTTTAGAGCCGCAGCTGCTGTTGTTTGCGCCAAAATGAGCTCCTTGAAGGCCTCCCATATTAGTCGACGATGCTTTCACGCTTGCCATGGCAAGGAAAGCGTTATGCGCCTCTGTAACAGCCATAACGTCTGCCAGTCTGACTTCCATTTTGTCACTGTGTAGCATGAACTGGTTACTTTCGGAAAGCATCTTGTCCATATCATAGACCCTAGAGCAAAAAACATTTTGAGTCTGTGATTGCTGTGTCTCGCTTACTTTTGCAATAGAATTAACGCTTTCCGTTGGTTGGGTTCGCCGCTAAGCGATATATCGATGGGTTTGCCAAATTTCTTGAAAAGCGAGAGTAATTGCTCCCGCAGGCCCTGGTCGGAGAGTTGCGCAACGGGAGGCAAATTCTCAACGAAAACACCTTGAAGACCTTGGTGATGCATGCTTGTGCTCGGTGGCAGATGGTAGGGTGCCGAAGTTGAACTGCTGTTTATGTCTGTTGGCATCGATCCGCTGTTGCTCAGACCTTTTCTAAAACATAAATTAATGAAACAATCGTGTTGCACACATTCGATTGTAAAGTCGTAATGCTAAAACCAACCTAGCGGGAGTTGTTACAGGATGCAAAGCGCTTGTTGGCGCTTTTTCCACACAATCGAGCGATTTTCGTTTTCGATTTGTCTTGTTTTCTGTGCTGCAAAATGAACAATCGATTAATTGTGATAATTGAAGGTCGTTCCCCGGTTGCTACCGTTGGACTTATTGTTGGCGAGTCTAGGCTTCTAAATTATTGATATTCACATCCGCAACTACGCGATTTCAACCTTTTCGCAGCGTGGGCGACGCGCAAGCAAATAATTGAGGACAAAATGAGGAGCGGCAAACAGACCCTAAAGACAAGAAATGCCGCGTCGTTAATGCATAGAGCCCTCGGAGCACAGCCTGCGCCTAACATTAAACGCGTGCTAGTAGCTATTTGAGGTTAATTTCAAATCAGCATGGGTTCATTCGTTGAAATAATGAACAGATTGTGAAAAAAACTATCAATAATGACGCTCGAAAGAACGCGCACTGCCCCCAGTTCCATAAATCGCTGCCCACACGCTCATTTTGCGCAGTTTTAGGCACGCCGTAGATGTTGTATTATGCAAAAACGTACGTAGAAAAAAGTCCGCAATTACGTTCATCGCCAACGTTTTCGGTCAATCGATTTACGCGTACATGACGACTCACTCGGCTCATTTCATGGGTGCACGACGAAAAATGACGTTATGGCTTCCAGAGGAGGACGATTGATCGGGCTGGTGGGATTCGCGTTGTGGGAACAGCCGACCGAGAATACCACCAAATAAGTTGAGCTTGTCTCAGCTTACAAGTTCTCTTAGCGGCGGCGCTGATGATTGTGAGTTGCACGAAGGCAGTTTGGTGGAACGCTGCAAAAAACAGCATATAGAAATGGCGCAGAGGATGGATGCGGTTGGAGCGGTGGAGAAGAAAATAGAGACCGAGAGTTAAAACGGTGGTCATCAATGAAGAAGAGAACGAAAATCGATTCACACATTCATTTGGTATAATAAAGAAAACATTGTACGCGGTCAACGAATGGTGGTCCCCCCCCCCCAAAAAAAACAGTCTTGACACCAAGAAATCGATTGAAACGCGTGCGCGAAGACGATATTTGTTGATATCAAAGTGAATAATCATTGCCGCGATCTTGGTAGTATCGCCACGCGACAGGAAGCGACAAAACAGAAAACAACCCACGCCTCTGTAATCAGTTACAAGTTGTGGAACATTTCAATATAGCAGCGATTTTTATCAATAGTTCCTTAATCATTGTCTCCCATTTCTCTCCCTCTCTCTCCCTCTCCCTGGCTCTCTTGGTCTAATCCGGCATAAAAACAACTTTTTTTCTCACGAACGAACACAATCCAAATGAAAAAAGCGTCATGTTTCGCACAAAAATAGTTCAGGAATTTCCGCATACGCTGACACCCCCAGTTCCCGGGTACGTGGAGGGATCGCCGCGTCGTCGCCGCTCCACCGAGTCAGCAGTCGTCCCCGACGATCGCCCAAGCGACGTTCTTGCAATGTGTCTGCGCGTCTCGTTGGTGTATCTACTATTTCGTCGTCCTCTCGGCGGCAACTACCCCAATCACAATAGTCCTTTCTATCTCTCCCATTCTCACTCTTTTCCGCAGTAGCAACGTGAGCGACCCGTCGCATCGCGTCATAGTCGCCGCCGCCCAGGGCCCTGTTTATGTTCGACGATGGCAAGGGCGAGGGACATCGCGTTGATGCATCGCAAAGCCGCCGCTGTCTGGACAGATTTTAACTGCGAGCAAGATTACGGTAACTTATTAACATTTATTCATGTCTGCACGTAAGTACGATGGCGCCAGTGATCATTTTTCTGCACGCCAACGGTCCATTGGATTATTTTAGCGTTTGAAACGTATATTTTTCATTGGTCGACTCACAACTTGTCAGCCAACCGCGCCCAGAATAAGTATATGTTGTATTTGAGAGAAGAAGGCGAAATGACGTGACATGTCAGTTTTGGAGTTGGTCTATCCGTCAGTTTGAAATTTAAAACTCAATGAAAGTGAAAAGGGAACAGGAAAGTTAAAAAAAAAGTGAACGGAAGATTTATTAATGACGTTAGCAAGCGTCGTGAGTTAGTTCGCAGGTGCCTATGGCTGGTGAGAAGGTCGGGGATGTCATAGGCGTGAAGGTCACATTCATTCCGGGTCGGTTTCACGGTGTCGGAAGAAACGTGTGCAAGTGAAAGATCGAGAGAAAAAGAAGAAAAAAACAAGCAAAATATTCAGCATTTCCAGATTTAAGCCATCTTTGCACGATTGCTTATCAGTAAACGAGCAAATCGCAACAGTAGCAACGGAAAAGAAGAAAATACAAGCAAAAAGCAGCTAATTTGTAAATAAATCCGTTGATGTAACGAGAAATACGCGAAAACACAAATGCAATGCAATCGGTTTTGTGATGTCGAAACCAATTACGTAAGCAGTATTCAGCACAGTGTACGAGACGAGATGAGCCAAGACAAACAGTGCGCAAACCAATCAAAACGTAACACATTGTTAGGCTACCTTTTGGTCCCGCGACGAAAGTTGTTCCCATTATAGTTGCGAGACTGTAGACGGAGAGATCAACGTGAATGCCAAATGTGACTCTCTGATCCCTCATTGCTCGAATTGTTTTGTCGCGCTTGCATGTTGACGGTACACGAATGGCGTGTTCGGCATATTGACTGCCAATGGTGGTCCTAGTTCTGTGCAGTGTACATTTTGTAATTCCAGAGCCGAAATGAGGAGAATTCTCCCATTATGGACGACAGTCGTTATATTTCTACTAGCTGTGGACGTATCAGCTGGGCTGTTCGCTGATCAAGTCGGGAAATTCGACTGGTATGGGATCGACTGATCTAAATGTTCGGTAACCGACCTATTTCAGGAGTCGAAAGCTTGTTGGATGTCCGAAGCAAGTTTTGTTCGACAAATCATCATCTGGAAAAGCTGATCAACTGTTGGTTCTGTCGGAAGATGGTGTTGTAGCATCAATCAATGCAGATTCGGGAGCGATAAGTAAGATTCATCAGCCTAAATGTACTGTTTTGTGACCATCTGTTTTTAGAATGGCGTCATTTTCAAGAAACAACCGGATTCTCTTCGGGCTTTGTTGTTGCTCAACGAAGTACGTTTATACAACAGACAAAAATTACAATTGTAACGTGTGACTTTTAGCTCTGGTCACTTCTGCTCAAAATGGGAAAATACTGCGTTCTTGGGATAAGCTCAATGGTCAGATGAAATGGGAAGTTCGTTTATCTGCAACGACATCTGAGTTAGTGTTGCTTCAGTCTTGGTTGGCATAGATCACTATTTTTTTAGAAATGTTCTTCTCGGCCAAAGCGAAACTAATGTGTATGCGCTGGTGGGGAACACATTGTATGCGGTTGCTGTTTCTAGTGGCGAAAATTTGTGGAAAATTGATTTAGACAACGCGTAAGTTTAAACAGGAAGTCGAGTGAAATTTAGTTGCTTGTATTTTTTTAGTAAATGGCTGGCTGTAGGCGTTTTGAACGATGGAGGTGTAGCCATTCTGAGTTCGGATTCAATCGTATTTATTAGTACGTCCGGTTCCATCGAAAAGGTTTCACGACATAAGCTGATGACGGATTCTCTGAGGTAGGCTTGATTTCCGTCATTTTTGTTCATAGTTCTTTTAGCTGTTCTTACGAAACACAAACCGAATCTTTTGTTTGTTATGGTGCTAGCGGTGTAACATTTTTAAACGTTCAAGACGGAAAAAGCACACTTCTCAACACCAACAATATCAAGGAATCTGAAGCATTTACTGTGTCGAGAGCTGGATACGTAATTACTGCTTCTTCATCGGCGATCTCCATTTATGATACAAAAACTGACAAAGCGCTGTACAAGGGAACAGTGCGCCGTTTGGGATCCTCGACCGTTTCTCGTTTGGTTGTTATGGCTGATGGAGCTGAGAATTTGAGCATTCTGATTATTGGCACCGACTGTCAAATGGATGCTGTCAATATCAATCTCAAATCTAAAGGGCAAGCCGAAGTTCTTCCGGAGTGGACGAGATATGAAGCTCTCGCTTACATTTCCACTGTTGAGATGATCGATCTTCCTCTGTCGGAAGCTGAAGCTAACATCGAAACGGAATTCTCTATGACTGATGGCAATGCGTGGCATGCTTTTACTCAGCGACTTATTAGCCAGTTTGATCAAGTGCGTCGAATGGTCACAGATTTTGCCAACGAATTCATGACGATCATCAACTCCAGCAATATCAAAAGCTTCTCTAGCGTTCTTGCTTCGGTCAGAGGCAAGGGTTTGGTTCATCCCTCCGACTCCTTCGAACGCGATTATTTTAACATGAGGAAACTCATAGTAGCAACTACGCTGAAAGGATCCGTATATGGTATTGACAATTCTGATGGAGCCGTTCGATGGGTGTTGAATATTGGAAACGATTTCGAAGCTCTTAAAAGCGCTGTTACAAGCGAACAGCGAGTTCCATTGCTGATTCAACGGGGAACCGCTCATTACAAGTATGCCAGCCAAGCAGTTATCGCTACGAATTCCCGTTTCACACAGCAAGGCTGTATCTTTGTATTCAACCCTATTTCTGGCATGATATCAGAAAAAGTTCAATTGGAAAGCAGTCTTCGTCGTATTGAACTGCTTCCATTCCACACGGAAGAAATGATTCATCCCGTAGTAGCGTTTGGTGAAAAGGCAGAAATAATTGTTGTTCCCACTATTACGACTGTTCCGGATGGTGTCAGCGAAATTCACATGATATGGGTTGAAGAAAATGGACTTATTCGCGGAACGAAGCTTGATGTTCTGAAGAAAGTGCTCATTCCTACGTGGCAATCGGATCTTGGGCTTTCGAAGGAGGATAAGATTGTTGCAGTAGCTGGAAAGTCTCCTAACCGTTCGTTGCACCATAGCTTGATTCAGTAATCCATTCCGTTTTCCAGAGAAGGTTCATAGCCAGGGACGCGTTTTGGGTGACCGATCTGTGTTGTACAAGTATGCTAACCCAAATTTGGTTGCCGTCTCCGCTGTTGATAGTATTCACAATGTTCTGAGTATCAGTTTGATTGATGCTGTTACCGGTCAAGTTGTTTACCTTTCTCGTCATACGAAAGCTGCTGAACCGTTCAACATTGTTCATTGTGAAAACTGGCTAGCGGTATTTTATATTTGAAATTTCGTTTGTTTATTGTCTGTTTCAGTACACATTCTGGAATGAGCGAGCTCGACGAATGGATTTGGGTGTAATGGAATTATTTGATGGTTCGGAACAGTGCGATTCAGAAAGATTTAATTCGTTAACGCCTCGCAAGAATCTGCCTGTAGTAACGGAACAAGCTTATGTCTTTTCACAAGGAATATCTGCTATGGCTGTTACTGATACCGAAAAAGGACTTACTACTCGTAGTCTTTTGATCGCTATGCCCTTTGGAGGCCTGTTCGAGGTATCTCGTCGATTTGTGGACGCTCGTAGACCGGTTGAAATGACTCCGGAAATGAGAGAAGAAATGCTTGTACCATATATGCCGGAAATTTTAATCGCGACTGAGGATATGATCAACTATAACCAAAGCATCCATAATGTTCGTAACATCAAGACCATGTAAGTGCAAGTGTACGGTGTCATTGGGCTTATGACACATATTTCAGACCATCGGGATTAGAATCGACAAGTTTAGTATTTGCCTATGGTGGTGATCTCTTTTACACCCGGACCACGCCCAGCGGTACATTCGACATTCTTAAGGACGATTTTGATCACCTTTTATTTGTGCCGTACTGATTGGATCTGTTGTTGGAAGCATAGTCCTGCGAAGACTTGCGCGCCTGAGTAGTCTGAAACAGGCTTGGGTGTAGATAGATGTATTGTAAGTATGAAATGTTGACTGCTATTAATTATTGACTCCCGTTAAAGCTATTGTTTTAATAAGCTGTGTTTAAATTTGCTCAAACCCGTCATCGTATTTTAGTTCAATTCATATGGCTGCAAACTGTTACTCGTCTTTAATTTCTCAAATTGAACATCAATGCTTGTCTTCTTGCGACTCGTGGTGCTTAACATAGCCAATCTTCATTAATTAAACGCCACCGAAAGTAGAGGTCGTGAACGAAGAAGGAGATTCGTCACATGAGGTGCCTGCAAGTTCTAGATTCAATTTTGAGGTCGCATGAATTGAAAACTTACTCAACTTCATATAAACTGATTTTACTAGAGCCGATCGATTAGAAGCATTGTCGAGATCAAGTATTTCGAACGTAAATCCGTCCGTGGCAATAGATTTGAGTAATTTGGCATTTTCACCTACGGAAATTGTGACGATCGTTGCCGTTCTTCTCAGTTTCTCAGCAACCGCTTTAGCATTTGAAACACCAACATCACTATAAAGACACTATATATATATTGTCAAATGCGTTTCAGCTATATATACCTGGAAGCAATGACAATCACTGATTTGTTTACTTCGGTTCTTGCGTTCGTAAACTGCCGGTCTGCAAAGAAGTTGAGTCCACTAAAACAATTCACACTTGCTTAAATCATCTCGTTTACTTACTCAATTACGGAGTCACCGCTAAAGTGGTATCTCCTGTTGTTGTCGATGGTTACCGTAGTTTCGATCATACCCTGTAGTGTTGCCAGATCTCCGATTGCACTGTAGTCTGTTTTGATAATGTTTAGTTGGTGGTAAACCGATGTGTTCGGGAAGGGAGCAACCAGAATTTGCGTGACAGGTGCATCGTTCTCTCCTCCGAACTTGTAGAACGCGGTTGGGAAGAGCGAATCCTTCACGAAATCGGCAATTTTCTAAAATGCAATACAGTCAAATTGCCCAGGTATGGGAAATTACCTTGTCAATGGCCGCTCTCGCGGTGCTCAGTTCGTAGACGACAGAAATGTCCTGTTTGACAAATGGGCTGTCGTTGTTGCAGGACTGGAAAAGGTTGTTGTTGATGTTGTCGGAACAATCGCTGTCGTGACCGTTGACACCACCGGAGAGGCTGTGGCAGTTGTCGGGGGTGCATTGATACAGTAGGCGCTTTCTTTTACTAAAAATGGCATCTGTAAACGCCATCTGTAAAGCAAATTTACATAATTCTGCAGCAATTGCTGTGAGAATAGTTGAGGTCGCAGTGGAATTCTTCAGACTGTCCAGTTGGAAAGCAAATCCCGTGGTTGCGAGGCTGCTAAGCGCCGGTGCGTTCTTTCCCACAGCAATAGTAACCACGTTTGCGTCTTGCTTCAGCGTCTGTGCAGCTTTGGTTGCAGCCGCGACCCCGCCATCACTAAATACAACAAAAGTTTATGCGAGTTTGCGCTCAAACAAACCTTGAAGCAATGATAATAAATGTCTTCTTCACTTCTGGTCGCGATGCTTTCAGCGCAGTGGTGCTCAAGAAGTCAATCGCGCTAAAAAATTATTAAACACAGGAATTTAGCGATCACTCACTCAATTATAGCGTTTCCACTAAATTTGTAGTTTGGCAGTTGGTCGATTTGTGTTGTCGCCGCAAGAATACCCTTCAGCGTTTCTCGATTGACAATTGTGGAATAATCCGTTTTGATCGAGTTGAACTTTGAATAAACAGACGTGTTCGGAAAAGGAGCAACCAGAAGCTGAGTTACATTCGGCGTCTGCCCTGGCAGTTGATAGAACGTCGATGGAAATAGATCGTTTCCTATAAAATCAACAATTTCCTGAAAACTGAAATTGACGACAAATAGTGACAAACGACAACTCACCTGGTCAGTCGCTGCTTTGTCAACACTTAATTCGTAGATGACGTTAATATCTTGCTGCACATAGGGTCCGTTTCCGGTACATGAGAGCGCTGTAGGCATAGGTGGCACAGCTGAGGTCGATGGCGATACAGTGCTCGCTGAAGGCGAAACCGCAGAAGTTGACATTGCTGGCTGTGTGGTAAATTTCATCGGACAATAACCGCTTTGTTCAACTGAAATCTGTCATAAACTAATCATACAGTGACGTTTTGAGCGACTTACGCAATTGAACGGAAATGCTAGTCACTACATCCTCGCATTTGCCACTATCGTCAATGTTTGAGATGTTATATGCAAATCCATCTGTAGCAAGTAGTTCCAACGTTCCGGCGGTCTCGCCGACTGCAATCGTAACGACCGTATACTTGTCCCGCAACTTCTCAGCTACAGATTGAGCACTTGAAACGCCCGCATCACTAGATATTAATAAATTAAAAAAAAACACACACAGGAACTAATCAAACCTGGACGTTATGACAATGACAGTTTTGGTGACATCGTTTCTTGCGTTTTTAAAATCTGCATTTTCCAAAAAGTTTAGACCGCTGCAATGTACTATTTTAAGGAAATTTGCAAATTAAAAACGTACTCTACAATAGAATCGCCACTAATGTTGTAGTTGGGCATGTTGTCGATAGAAGTTGCGGCTTCCAAGACTCCGTTCATGACCGCCAAACTTGTTAATGCACCATAGTCCGCTGTCACGACGCCCAAACGTTTATAAAACGTTGTGTTTGGAAATGGAAGAACCACGATTTGCGTTACTGAGGTACCGTAATCACCGGGTAGCATGTAGTGTTCCGTTGGAAAGAGTGAATTGCTAATGAAATCGGCAATTTTCTAAAGATCGGTGTAATTAAGATGTCAAGCTGTTGTGGTCACAGCTGTAGCGGCGCCGCTATGTACCTTGTCTACTGTCGCTCTGGTGGTGCTGAGCTCGTAGACGACGGAAATGTCTTGCTTGACGAATGGACCGGCGCCGTTGCAATATGGTACGGCGGTGATTGTCGGCGTCTCAGTGCTCGTTATGGCTGTCGATGATGAGATCGCTGTGGAGGTCGTAAATTTATGGGGTGTGCTCTTTGGAATCGTAGAAATAATTGTGGTTTGCGCAGACGTTTTCGTCAAATTAGGTTGCGATGTTCTGTGACCAGGCGAAGAGCTACTGGAAGCTGTTGTTAGTGGTGTCGGGCAGTTGCACGGCTTGGAAGGCGCGCATGTTGGACAAGGTGAACACGTCGATGTAGTTGGCGATGAAGTTAATAAAGTGGATGGCAGTGTGGAAGTGATCGTTGTGGTCTGCGGTTTCGGTGTCGTTGGGCTCTCACTTGATGACGTGAGTAGTGTGGAGCTCAACGTTGTGGGCTGTGTTGGACATGAAGGACAAGGAGAGCACGTTTGAGTAGTGACTTTTTCAGTCGTCTTGCTTGAAATCTTCGTTGAGATGCTAGGACACGATGGAGTTGGACACGAAGGACAAGACGGCGTGGTGCGACGGCATGGCATGACGGACAAGTCTGACCGAGCGGCGTAGTTGATGTTGTGGGCGCCATTGTCGGCGAGGAGAGAGTTGAGCTTTTGGTTGCGAATGGCGTAAATGTGGTGCTACCGACGGGCGGGCAACTTGTACAAACAGGACATGCGCGAGAAGTCGTTGGAGGGCATGTTGTTGGAGGGCATGTAGGAGTGCTTTTTGTCGTTGTTGATTGAGCAGTTGTTGTAGGGCAAGTTGGCGTCACAGCATGGTGGACACGTCGATGAGTGTGTCCTTGTGGTGCAAAGGCAAGGAGGACACGTCGAAGTTGTTTGCGTGGTTGATGTTGGCACAAACTAGCGTAGGACAAGATGGCTTCGGCGTAGCGCACGGCTTACAAACTTGAGGTGGAGGACATGTGGTAGGTGGCGTTGTCTGACATGGCTTTGGCGGGCACGATGCAAGCGTCGTCGTAAAAACACATTTAGGACAGGTCACAGAAGGACAGGTCGGTGTCGGCGTCGTTGTCGTCGGCGGGCATTCCATTTGTTTACAGTATGATTTGGTAAAATCTGAAACAAGAACAGATTGTCGCCACTTTCGCTAATCGTTTCACTACTGTTAAAGAGAGTAGTCTTGCTGTCCGTGACGGTGTTATCCGGGATTTTATTGATAGCTTCCGTAAGACTAGAGCCGGAAGGAATATGATTACCAATCAATATAGCGCTTCCGTAGACCATGACTCCATCAGGTTGTGCGCGTCTAAAAATAGCTTGAAGACTTGAAAATGTATCACAAACTTTACTCAAGCTTCAGAATTTTCACCGTCAACACATCGAAATTGGCGTTGGAGTGATCTGTGGCTTGAAATTCTACCGTTTCCATAGTGTTTCTAGTTTTTGACGATACTCGACTTCTCCGAATCAAAACTTTCAGCTAAAGAGGCCATTTGGGTCATTGAGCCGATTCAATTGCAAACCGATTCTTGCACACTTTGAATAAAGCTCTGCGTTCCTGGGTCGTCCATTGTGGTGTATGTGCTATTCCATTTGTAGCTCTTATACAGTACCGTCTGAAGACTGTACAAGTCCACATTCTGCCCTTTAAATGTGCCGCTAGGATCCGTTGACGACTCTGAAACGTCAAATCTCATAAATCATCAATTGGGGTCGCTTCTCATAATCGATTGCTTCTGCAACGCGTCCTCAAACAAACAATTTTGAAACGTTTGAGAAAATCTCGATTAGTACGAATTTCTCGTAACATTTTCAGCCTCTTTTTAGCTCCATATGTGCCCAGAGACAGGACAATTAAAGGCTTACGTCGTTCGATTGCCGAACTTTTTGCTGCGCCAATTTGAAATTTAGATTGCATGAATTGCTTTTATGTCTGCGCTCCGCTCATATAGCCAGCCGACGAGGTTAGATTGGAGACAGATGGCTGCACACTGTCCTCAGTGCTATTCACTTACTTGCAGTTTCCGTTGAGCCAATTATTGTAAGCACAATGCCGGCGACGAGAAATATGAGACCTGCGCACAGAACGAACGAAGACAATATGGGAAAACGTCGTGAGTGCACGAACTCATCGATGCGATTGCTCTTCATCGCCTCTAGCGCATGTGGAACGAGTAGTAAGCCAACTATCAGCGAACGTAAATGTCGCAAACGTATCAATTGGAAGTTTGGTTGCTGATGGCTTAGCAACAGTCATGCGAACTGATAAGATAGGTGTGGCTCTTTTTCTATTTATCGTTTATTGCAACCCCGAAAAATGCTAAACCTGCCTCTTCTGTTTCGCGCTTCCGGCGTTTGAAGACTCGGGGACTCAAGTAGTCAACTTGTCATGCAAAAGACGAATTTTTGTCTGCCAACGAACTCGTCCCTCGGGATTGTAGCGTGATGAAGAGCGCTCGTAAGGCGAATTTCAGCCCTCAACATCTTTTATTTGTTTGTCAATATAGTTGTATAGAGAGGTCGTCGCCAAAACGGCGCGCGACAACGCCTGCCACACACTTGCAGAGCAGTTTTATGAATTTTGGTGTGTCCTTTTCCATGTGGCGTGTTGTCGTCCCCCAAATACATATGTTATGGCGCTTCGCATCCCGTGTTCTTCATCTATCTTTCCTCTTCGTCTTGGCGGTTGCTGCTGGTCGGCATTAGTTCAATGTGCAATCGGTCAAATGTGAACAGCTAGCCACCGCCACCGTTTTTCGTCGTTTCGAGTGGTGTGCTGGTATCTCGATTTCAATCTCAAAATCTTCTTTGTTGGTGTGATTCGAGCGGTGAGCACTTTTTGCCGCTGAGGCTTGAAACTAGCTCCTGGGATCACAGACACGAGAACGTATACCGCCATTGAGATAAACGCTTTCCCACCAATTGACCCACTCCACATTGTTGTGTGCTAATTGGACCTCTTAATTGACCTTCGTCATCACTTGGTGCGATTAGACACAGTTTTGTGTGTGTTTCACTACTGCGCATCATTATGCGCTTTTCGTCAGACATAAATCCTTTTGTTCAGCTCGCATCACCAGCAGCTGTCATCTCGTTCGCGCGTACTTCATCACTGTACCACCGTTTGCAGAGCGCTCATGCAAATTGAATGCGTTACTGCGTAAATGTCAAATTTGTCATCGAAAGGAAAAGCTACCAGTAATGATTGCACGCGAGCGAGTGGCCAACCTTGCATTTCCAATTTTTTGTCTTGAAAATGGCGGCATCGAAATTTCACGCCTGTGCCTGTATTATTACCGTCTGAACTTTCGACTGTAGCGCAAGCGGCGCGCAAAGAAGTGCGTGTTCGTGACATTAAGCAGTCGACACGATGGCAATTAATTCATGTCGTGATATTCGCGCATTTGACGTCCTTGAAGAACGACAACATCAGAGCATCAGAATGCGCGCGCGAGCGCGAGGGGACACTCATTTTGTCCCTTACGGATTGTCGCCACCAGTGCGATTTGCGTTTCAACGGATCGGGTTAATGAAAGGTCCTCGTTCTCCTCTCTCATTCCATTCGTCCCTTCTACCACTTAACCACTCAACACCAATCCCAGGACATTGATGACAGCGCGCGACGTCTTCAAGTTCTTTCCCCCTTTCAATTGGCGGTGTCACTCAAATTGGGTTGCCGTGAAGTGAACTTCCACAGTCACCTCGTTCTCTCCCTGGATCTGCGTTCCTAGATTCATGCGCACGTTGTTCCGCGGCGATCATCATCTGACATGCGAGAAGTGGTGGATGTGCTGTTTTCGGCAAAGGCTGACCAGTGCGTCCAGCGCAGTGGAAATGTCAGTCGCCGACTGTTTAGGAGCGAACTATATCGAGGTGACGCCGATGCGCGCCCGACAGTCCCGCCCTCGCCGTCCCTCAATGGATTAACGTTTTGGGGTTGTTGGGGCTGGGCCAGCGGACGAGTCCCTCTGCTCGTCGTCGCCCGGCGCCCTCTGTATGCTCTGATGAGCAAGCGAACGACCAACGGAGGATGCACGAAGATATGTGCAACGCTCGTTGGCCGCGCGCACAGACAGATCGCGCCGCCTATGTAATGCACTGGCTTTGGTTCTTCTCTGGTTGGTCTCTTCTTACTGCAGCGGTAGTTTGGCCTGTCCACCACGCTGTCGCGCCTCTAGTAGTATGAAGGATGTGCGAGAAGAGGTTGTTCCTTTCCTTGGGGAGAGGTGTTCCCATTCATCAAATTAAATTTTCGGGTGTCATCATCAGCTTTGCGATCGGCGACGCCGTCGCGCGCAACGATCATCGCCTTGCGTGTATCATGTTTTTACTAAACGGGCACACCGTCTCCCGCTGCCCTCACCCACAGTCGCGGGCAGCGATCTATCTCATCTTTCTTGCGTTCGTTCTCCTTCCATTTGCGCATCTCAAGTTCGTTCGTGCTGTGTTGAGGTTGATTATTCATCCCTCTGGTGGTGCCTCGCGTGCAATGGCAAATTAAATAATATCGTCATTACGTTCTGCTTGTCCGCGTTGCTCTGCAAAGTCATCGGCTCTCTTCCGCGCAAGGGATGCGTGCCCCGCGCTTCTCTTCCGACTAATTTGATTAGATTTTAATTTCTTGGATGTTAGCTGCCTCTGTTTAACGCGCCCATCTGTAAATTCATTTACTTTCCATCTTCAAAGCGCTAATAACGTCGATTAATTTTGGTCTTGTGGTGGAGTAGTGCAAGCCGGCCGAACTACGGAATAGTGTGAGGAGGCGCGCGTCGCATTACAGTGACATATCGGATATGATATGATGGCCTGGCCATCAACACAGCGGCGGTAGAGTAGTGAGAAGCGGCTTCTTTGATGTTGATAACAGAAATGACTCTCTTTAGAATTCGGAGTTAATTGGTCTTATGTCCTGTGCGTGCGTTGTTTGTTCATTCGGCGACCAAATTTTCGGCTTTCTTTTCAGTTCTAACACGGATCGGGGCGATAGTTATCGACCGTGAAGTTGCCGACGTGTCGTCTTTTTTGAGATGACCGCCATGATCGGCAGCTGGATTTCTTTCTTCCTCTTGACTACGGTTGTCTTCAATTCTACTTCTGCACGGCGAGGTGAGTATTACTTTTTCAATATAACTTGCGGCTTCAGAATTGGATGAGATTTTGAGCAGCCAGCCACTCCAGTGGTGGTGATATCTAGCTGGGAACGCCGTCAGTTGTCTAAACAGTTGTTGTCAGCTAATGTGCGAAACGTTGCCGTCAGCTATCGCCAATATGAGTGATGGGTTGTTTGCCGAAATTCGACCATTATTAATCTGATAGACAGTTGACTCTGTCTCCTTCAAAGTTTAACACTTTTGCTAACCTTATTTCATTGCAGCCATTCTTCTCGATACGGGTAGTGCTACAACCTCACTTGATTGGAACACACACACGCTCAACTCGGATCAAGATGAATTCGGATGGCTGGAAGAAACCTATCGTCTTTCCAACACTTCTGACAACAAGCGTGTTTACGTGGCATGCAATGCTGGTAGAGAGCGCGGTGAAAATTGGCTTGTTACACCAAGGATAGAGCGCAATGGATCTAAGAGAATGTCGATCGAATTAACATTTACAATTCGCGATTGTTTGGATTTTCCAAAATCTGCTGTAAAGTGCAAGGATTCTTTCGAACTGTATGCCAAGCAGCTTCGTAGCAGTGAAGTTTTATCCGATAATTTCAACACCGAAGAATGGTTGGTTTTGCAAGTAAACCTGTTTCTCATGCGTTATTTAGGACTTTTGTCGAATTTGTTACTGGCGAACGATACCGAAGAACAACGCCAACGAAGCAAATTAACGTGAAGTTATACGGTGTGGACATGCAGAAGGACTCTATTCACTTTGCTTTCCGCGACCAGGGAACGTGTGTGTCGCTGCTGAATGTGCAGGTTTGTAACGCTTCACTTACCAATTTTCCATTATGAATTATGCATCCAGTAGCTTTTTGAATTAGTTTGGTCGCCATTGTTTATTTATTTCGATGGGTGAATGCACACGCAGATAGATTCGAAATTTGTTAAAGCTTTGAATTAATATTTTCTTTAGGTTTTCTACGACGTATGTCCAGTCCGAAATCAAAGCGCTTGTACGATTTCCGGAAACCGTTTCTGGTCGAGGTGAAAATTCATTTATCTCGGTCGCTGGGTCGTGTGTTGAGAATGCTGTTCCTACAACATCCGTTAATGCTACAGCTCTTTGCATTGCTGGCGGTCGCTGGGAAATGGCTTCAGGTCAGTGCCTATGTGCACCCGGATACAGTACAAATTTCCGAAGACGTCGGTTGCAAAGGTTGGTTGTCTTATAAGACTTTACATTGTATCTTTATTTGTGTGCCTTTTGTTGTGATGCACTCAGCGTAAAAAGAAAATACGACGGCGATAACGCACTGGCGCGAAACTAATGTACTAATGAGTGTGTGGGAAGGGACCGGTGGTGCTGTTGAAGATAGGTTTTGTGGCTAATGACAGGCGGCCAAGATCGGCCTTTCATGGTAGCGAGGTCATCTCCCCTGTTATGGTGCTCCGCTGTTTCCTTTCTTTGTGTGTAATTATGATTGGTGCTTGCGTTGGGTTTATTAGGATGGCGGCAGTGAGTGAAAACAATAGAATGAATGTCTGAGAGATCAGCGTTAAGGTTAACGATTTTTCGAAATACATGATTTATTGGCGACTGTTTATGCGATCACAATGGCAAGCAGCTTGTAGTTCTAGAATAAAGCGAGCGACACACATGTGTACCGGTCGATTCTTTGTTCTTTGAGTCGGCTAATCCTAAAGCTTCACCTTCTTTGCGGTAATTAGAGAAAGCGCGAAGGATATACGATACTTATCAACCGTAAAACCCCACACCGTTGTGACCTAGCGTCTGTTATTTGGGTATCCCTTTCTTCTTTCTTCTGTAGACTACTTGAGTTGTTTGCATAAGGGATCTCCGCGCGTGAATTATCGCTCGATCGTTGATATTGACCCGGGACGACCTCAATGCGATCGATAAAACATAAAACCATACTCATGGTGCGGCGTAATCCTTCAGTTTATGCTGATCACAAGTCGTAAAATGTGTTCTAACGGTTCTGTTTTCAGCATGCCCTCCTGGAACATTCAAATCGAAAGCAAGCGCGGGAGTTTGTTCGCTATGCCCAGCTCACAGCACTTCCATGTCTGGTGCTTCACAGTGCGTTTGTGACGCTGGATTCTATCGAGCAAATGATGAGGACGATTCATTTCCGTGCTCTCGTATGTTGCTGTTTGGTTATCACTGCATATGTAACGCGCTGAAATTTTAGAGACACCAGGGAAACCTAGTCAATTAGTTGTCACCCACAGTCTTCCATCAGAGGTGACCATTGAATGGAACGAGCCGTCATATACTGGAGGTCGCTCTGACTTGTGGTACAGATATCAGTGTTCCAACTGTCCTGCAAGTGTGAAGGTTTCACCATCATCCACAACTTTTAAAGAGCGAAGTTTAACGCTGTCTAATTTGGAACCAGGAACAACGTATTCGGTTGTAATTTTTGCTGAAAACGGAGTTTCAAAACAAACTGGAAGCGCCTACCGACAATATGCCGTCACTGAATTTCAAACGAAAGCGCAAACAAATATTATCGTTGACGGATTGCGATTGGAAAGTATGTCAAACACGGGCGTCTCCATCTCCTGGAATGCCATACCTTTTCAATCATTAAGTCAAAAGGACATCATTACTTACGAGGTAATCCAGTCGATTTGTTAGATTTTAAATGTAATTGGTTTATTTTAGATCAACAAAATAACTTCTAATAATACGAGTTCGTCAACTGCCACAAATCTTACCTATTGTTCTTTCTCTAATTTGATTGCTGGAGAGACGTATTCTTTTTCTGTGCGAGGGCGTATTCCTAATGTTGGATGGACATCTTGGAGTGATTCCTTGTTCTACAATAGTTGGCGCGGTCAAATTGATGGTGTAGATGTCAAACAGTCAGAGCACAATACGTCTAAGGATGATGTTTTGCTTACTGTGCCCAACTCGCCCATTTGGTACGCTGCAGTCGCTGTTGTTATTGTTCTCCTTTTGCTGGTCTTGATTTTCCTTTGTTTGCGGCGGCCAGCCGTAAACCGCAAGCAATTGAGCGATCTGGACACCCTGGACATTTACAAACAAGGTGGGTGGACATCTTTGGTAGTTGTCGCTTTAGTTGATTTGTCCGCTTTGCCTTACGCTTTAATAGATTTTTCAGATTCCATAAAAGCTGAATTGTCGAAAGCGACGGCAGCCTCTGGTAATGGTCCGCTTGCTAGTATTCAGAACGCTCTTCTCGGAAAATGTGAGCTTTTTGCTTTATCTTTGTTTGTCTTTGTTTCCTGTCTTTGTTTTTGCTTGAGTTTGCTCCCTATAATGTTTAATCTTTTTCGCCGCTGTCATTATGTAAGTAGTTGTTTCAGGCTACACCTTTGATGTCAACTGAAAGTGGAGTAAATGCTGTTCACTCCTGCTACAGTAATCGGTTCAAACCGTACGTTGATCCAACCACTTATGAAGATCCAAACCTGGCCCTTACTGAGTTCGCAAACGACATTGATCCTTCTCATGTTACTATAACTGGTTCGATAGGAAGTGGTGAATTTGGTGACGTTTGCTATGGACGTTTGACTCTTCTTAGTCATCGAGCTATTTATGGTGATAAAGTTCAGGCAAGCTCTTTTATTTATTCGACTTTTTTTTACGAAAAACGTTTAGGACCAAATTGTAGCCATCAAAACTCTAAAGAAAGGAAGTTCCGAGAAGGCTCGAGCTGATTTTCTCATGGAAGCTTCTATTATGGGCCAATTTGATCATGAAAATGTTGTAAGGCTCATCGGCGTTGTAACGCGGACCGAACCTACTATGATCATCATTGAATACATGCTAAATGGATCGTTGGATCAGTATCTGCGAAAACACGATGACGGTACTCTAACTATCGATACTCTTCTGCTTATGCTGAAGGGCACTGCATCCGGAATGAGATACTTGACCGAAAAAGGCTACATTCATCGGGTAAATCAAATAATTGTAAACGCCGTTAATACTTATTGTTTGTAGGACCTCGCTGCAAGAAATGTTCTTGTTAACGAGCAATTTGTATGCAAAATTGCGGACTTTGGATTGAGCAGAGGTTTTGAGAATGAAGTAGATCAAGAATACACAACAAACGGAGGGAAGATTCCCGTGCGGTGGACCGCTCCTGAAGCAATTACTTACCGGAAATTCAGTCCTGCCTCTGATGTTTGGAGTTTCGGAATTCTTATGTGGGAAGTCTGCTCATTTGGAGAACGACCTTATTGGGACTGGACCAATCAAAAAGTTATCAACGAAATTCAGTTAGGCTACCGACTACCGGCGCCAATGGATACTCCTCCAGCTGTACATGCTGTTATGAACGAATGTTGGAAAGCAGATCGTTATGAACGTCCAACGTTTTCCCAGTTAGTACTGCGAATCGACACCCTTCTACAACGACCAGATCTCATTTACGAGAGAAAATCTGCGACTGTTCCATTTGCTTTCACGCCGTCGCCGTTGAGCATTCGCCACCAGATGGATCGGACGGCAACTTTACCCAGGCGAGAATTCAGTACAGCTACCACTACGACAGCTACTCAGCATTCACAGCTGATTGACTATGTCAGCCAAAGTGGACTTGCACATTGTTTACCTGTTCTGTTGAACTCTCGAGTGCAGTGTCTTGCTGATCTTCTCCGAATTTCGCATGCTGAATTTGTTGCAATGGGTCTTCTCCCACAAGATGCGGCAACGTTTGTTCGTTTGGCGCAAACGAGTCGCACGAGTGCGTCATCTACAACTGCTTGGGGTGACTCCTCACAGACCTTGTTATCCTCTGTTAGTGATACGCGCACTCTTGGTACTTCTACTGTAGGGGAAGGTTTCTTTGTTTAGTTTGGCTTCATGTCTTATTCTTTCAAAATGCTCATTCCTGGTGGTTTTCTCAAGGGTTCGGTGTTCAACGAGGTGTTTTTTTCACTTTAGATTGCTTTATTTATGACGATTGTGTCGATATTCCCATCACTGCTCAGTTCATGTTGTAAATGTCTTCATCAAAAGGTCAAATCGGGTCAGAAATCTATTTTATCTCTTTCGTTTCGTGAGTATCTCACTTCCTCAAATTTGCATAATTAACGTCTTGTATATTAAATGATCTTTCGTTGTTATAGGAATAAAACTAATACCAATATTACATTTTGTTTAGCAGGGCAAAACATGATTATATATACGTTATTGTGTTACAGCAAGATTGTTTGGGAAGAGGGGAAGACGAATACACGATAGAAAATCGCTGCGGGTTCTGCTGAACCTAAAGTGCGCGATGATGTGGCGTCGAGTTTGTTAGATGCTCGCTGTTTTGTATTATCATTTTTCTAATATACGATAAATATTTTCTCGGCAGTGCGATACGCTATTTTAGGATTTAGATATAATAATATTGTAAACATACGATATGGTGTGATACAAGATAGGTGCCAAGCGTGGAAATTCTTTCCGCGTGCGGTGTGGTGCGACAAAACGTTGATACTGTCGCAGTAATGAAAGTGATTGCTGTGTGATAATGTTGCCATTCCCTTTCTCAGTCTCTGATCATTTTCAGATCACTTGCGTGCTGCTCTCAGTTCGCTCGCTCGTTTTCGCACTCGCGGTTCTCTCTCACGTGTAGATAATGAACCGTTTTGCGTCGGTTGCCTTTGGGCGCCGGGCTGTGAGCTTAATCCATCGTCGTCTTGTCAACTATGACTGTTTCGCCGATCGCCACATCGGACCTTCTGACTTGGATCGCCAACAGATGCTCCACGGTCTCGGGTTTAAGGTTTGGACGCATATTGTGGTTTACGCTAAGGAATTTTAATTGCAGGATCTCGATGGTCTCACCAACACGAACGTTCCAGAAGCTATTCGCATGAAGCGCCCTTTGAATCTGCCCCGAGCGCTCGACGAAGAACGAATGCTGAAGGAGTTACGCTCGATCGCTGCCTTGAATGATATCAGAAAGACTTACATAGGAATGGGCTACTACAACTGCATCGTTCCAGCTGTTATTGTGCGCAACATGCTTCAGAACGCTGGTTGGTAAGGAACTTTCTAATTTAATTCAAAAAATAATTTTATTTGGATTTAGGGTAACTCAGTACACTCCCTATCAGCCCGAGGTGTCGCAAGGTCGCTTGGAAAGCTTGCTGAACTTTCAAACGATGATCTGCGATCTGACCGGTTTGGACGTTGCAAATGCGTCGCTTCTTGATGAAAGTACTGCTTGTGCCGAAGCGATGACTCTTGCAAAAAGATATAACAAGAGAAATACCTTTATCTATGATCCGAAACTGCATCCACAGAATATTGCTCTTTTGAAAACTCGGGCGGAGTGAGTTAACGATTCATAATCTGAAGAAAACGTGTATTCAGACCTCTTGGTATTAATCTCGTTCCATTGGACTGGAATCGAGTTCCTTTTGACAACACGACGTCAGCCATCATGATTCAGTATCCCGACACAGAAGGAAATGTACCACTTTTGGATGATTTGATCGAAAGAGCTCGTGCCAATGGGGTCAGTTAATTTCACTTGCAGTTTTTGCAAAAATGATGGCGATTTTAGACTCTTGTGATTATGGTGTGCGATTTGCTTTCACTAACTCTTCTTCGCTCTCCCGGAGATCTAAAGGCTGACATTGCAGTTGGCAGCGCTCAGCGCTTTGGAGTACCTTTGGGTTACGGTGGCCCACATGCTGCCTTTATGTCCGTCGGTAAATCGGACGGTCGCAATAACCTAGCTCGCCTGATGCCTGGTCGCATCGTGGGAGTGAGCAAGTATTAATAAACGGTTGTGTTTCAAGTGGGTTAAAAGCGTTATTTAGAGATGCGAATGGTGAACTCGCTTATCGCTTGGCTCTCCAAACTCGCGAACAACATATTCGTCGCGACAAGGCTACTTCCAACATTTGTACGGCTCAGGCCCTTCTTGCCAACATGGCTGCAATGTATGCTGTCTATCACGGGCCACATCGCCTTACCGCTATTGCAAGAACGGTCCATAAATCGACATCGTATTTGGCTCATCGTAGGCTATAACAGTGAATACAATGTGATATTGAATTTTTTTCAGAACTACGATTTTCCGACGTTAATGAAGTGATTTATGAGGATTTTTTTGATACCTTGAAGATCCGTAGCCGCGACATCGAAGGGGTGAAGGAACGATGTGAAGAGAAAAAGCTGAATATCCGTTATTTCGACGATGGTGAATGCGTCGGTGTTTCTTTGGATGAAACAACTGACCCTGAGGATATCAGCGATTTACTTTACGTGTTTGGCATTAGAAAATCTGCAGTTAGTCAAAATCTTTAGTAGCCTGTGCATGAAGTAGTACGCATTTAGGAAGAAGTTGAGGCTCAGCTTCATGAAACTTCGGCACCGCTGATTGGTAATTCCGACCACTCTCGCCGTAGTACTTTCCTTACGCACAAAATCTTCAATACCCATCACAGTGAAAGCCAGCTGGTAATAGAAAAATTATGGACTCTGCTTATCAATTTCTTGTTAAGGTGAGATATATGAAGCACCTTGAGAATAAGGACATTTCTTTGGTCCATTCAATGATCCCTCTTGGCTCATGCACTATGAAATTGAATGCGAGTGCGGAGCTGATTCCGATAACTTGGCCAAAATTCTCCAACATCCATCCTTTCGCCCCTGCCGCACAAACGAAAGGTTACGCTAGAATGTTCCAAGACTTGGAGAAGTGGTTGTGCGAAATCACTGGCTATGACAGTGTGTCCCTACAGCCGAACAGTGGTGCTAATGGCGAATATGCTGGTCTTCTTGCTATTCGTAATTATCTGATTTCCATTGGCCAGGAGCAACGAAATGTTTGCGATTTTGTTTAATATCAAACTATTTTATCTCGTTTAGGTCTGTCTTATCCCTAGCTCTGCCCATGGAACGAATCCCGCGAGTGCTCAGCTCGCAAATATGCGCGTCGTGCCGGTGGAGTCGGATAAACATGGAAACATCAACTTTAAGGACTTATGTTCGAAGGTTGATAAATTCAGCAGTGAACTTGCTGCCATTATGGTGACTTATCCTTCAACTCACGGAGTATTCGAATCCTCTATTGTTGATGTATGCAACAAAATCCACGAAAATGGCGGTCAAGTCTACCTTGACGGCGCTAATCTCAATGCTCAAGTCGGGCTGTGCCGCCCGGGCGACTACGGTAGTGACGTCAGTCATCTTAACCTCCACAAAACGTTCTGTATTCCACATGGAGGCGGAGGTCCTGGAGCTGGACCAATCGCTGTGTATGTTTTGGAAGACGTGAAATTTGCTTCATTCATTTCATTTAGAAAATCTCATTTGACGCCTTTCCTTCCCGGTCATGCGGTTGTTCCTATCAGCGGCCGTGAAGAGAACGCAGTAAGCGCTGCTCCGTTCGGTTCAAGCAGGTTCGCGAGAAGGAAGTTGATTGCAACAAAGTGAAAAAATTTAAGTATCCTTGCGATTACATGGGCGTACATTCGCTTGATGGGACCCAACGGACTTCGTGAAGCCACGCAAATGGCCATTTTGAATGCAAACTACATGTCCAAACGTCTGGAGGAAGGATTCAAGATTGTTTACAAAGATGAGCAAGGACTGAATGCTCATGAATTCATCATCGACTGCAAACCGTTCAAAAAGAGCGCCGGCGTTGATGTTGCAGACATTGCCAAACGTCTGATGGATTACGGTTTCCATGCGCCGACTATGGCATGGCCCGTCCACGATTGTTTGATGATCGAGCCCACAGAAAGTGAAGATAAGCGGGAAATGGACCGATTTGTGGACTCCCTTCTTTCCATTCGCGACGAAATTCGTCAAATTGAAGATGGCGTAATGGATAGAGAAGTCAATCCACTGAAGGTAACGCAACCAGTTGATAATCTGCATGACTCGTGATTCTTTTCTTCATAGATGGCTCCGCATCCCATGTCTACCGTAATCACCTCTAACTGGAATCGTCCGTACTCTCGCGAAGTGGCCGCGTTCCCTAAGCCGTGGTGTCACTCAAAGCATTGGCCTACGGTCGCTCGTGTGGATGATCAATATGGAGATCGCAATCTATTCTGCACTTGTGCCCCTATGGAAGATTACTATTAAATGTATGTGTCCTCTGTTCATATCCTAATTAAAATTTCATAATTTGCATAAATGTTTGTAAATGGTGAGTCTATCCGATAGTCGCTTTTTAAACGTCATCCAGTAATTGGAAGTTCACACTTTTTTGCATTTTACCGTGGGAAATTCAGAAATCATGGATCGGCCAACTACAATAGTAGAGAGTAGCGGCTCATCGATCGTTTAAACTACAACCGTTGCAAGTCAGCCAGATATTAAGGATCACATGCATCGATGCTCATGTTACGTTTCACCTTCTTCTCCGTCTAAAACTCCAACTAAAAATTCTTAATTTTCGTAAAATGTTTATAAAGGCCGATCTGGTTAAGCTGCAGTGCCCGGAAGGGATGCAAAACCGGTTGCGTACACTTTTGCGCGTGACTTTCACATCGACGAGCATTATCCCATATCGAATTGCTAAAGCGGACAAAAAAACAAGCGTCGAGCAAATTTATGATTGTTGCTTGGAGCGATATTGAAATCGAGAGTATCCAAGGCGATTTCCGGTGATTTCCGACGTATTCCGATGAGCGACGGTTGGCGCTTCAATCGAGGAGGCTCACAATCAGGTTAGTTTGTTGGACTGCTTTCATTCTCATGCTTGAATAGAAACGAATGTAGGAATTGGTCCAAATCGTGATGCTTCCGTCACTCCAATCCACGATTCATCTCCGCAATACTGGGAAATAATTATCGAATCAAAAATTTCAAAGAACTTTATCCGCGCTGACTTTAACCCCAAAGAAGCGGACGAACTAACAAAGTGGTTGTTTCAAAAGTAAGTCGCCTCGATTGAAGAACGGATGAACAATGGTTGTCACTTTTCAGAGAGAAGAAAGGATTTCTACTGAAAACCAAAACTAATGTTGAAACAATAAAAGAAATTCTGTCGCTGAAGCAATAAACCCATGATGACCGACGTTGTATTGCGCAATAGTACCTTATGCGTGTTGATGTGGTAATTTTGGAGAGGTCAGCAGAGCGAGAGCACACGGTCGACAAAGGAAGGAAAGACGTTATGCAATCAGCTGAAGAAGCATGCAATCCGTCCGTCAACCGAGGGACATTCCAGGTTATTTCTCTTTCGTCTTTTTCGATTAATCGAACGAACAAAAAGCGACGTTAACGAAAATCGTTTTTCCGCGCAGTGCGTAATTGCTGCTGTTGGCTAATCAGCGGGAGATGTGGACTTTTTCCGAAATCGCCAGCCGGTGGTTGGCGGGGGCTAAACACGTTCCTTCCGTTCTTCGTTCCCTCTCCTCAAAGTCGCCGTAGTGGTCGTTGTCAGCTAGAGGCCATCGACAATTGCAGCAGCAGTCAGTGGCTTCATCACCTGGTTTTCTCCCCCACACGCTATTTATACCCTCAGGGCAAACATACACGCACACATACACCACAGTGCGTAGAGCAGCTAGTCCCCTTTGGTATTGCTACTTGACATTGCACTAGCAAACTAATCACTACCGGCGGCTATTGTGTGTCGGTGGCGGTCGGTTCATCCCTCTCAACCATGGATCTCCTCTTGTCCGTTCTACTAATCTCCGCGTCGTTCTGTGGTAAGTACAATGCGTTCCCGAATGCTCGAATCCTTTTTTGCTGCCTTCTTTAGTTGTCCACGTCTCCACTCAGCAAATTTATTACCAACAACCACAAGTTTACTATTCTCAAGTACAGTATCCTGTTCTTGCGCAGCCGGTAGTTTACACTCAACCCCAACAACAACAGCAGCAGCAGCAGCAGTACAATCCACAAATACAGTATCAGCAACCGCAGCCACAGTACCAACAGCCTCAGCCTCAGTATCAGCAAACTCAACAGCAGCAGCAGCAATATCAGTGGCAACAACAATCCTCCACTCAATCACCACCGCTCTATCAACAATCCCAATCGCAATCGCTAGCGCAGCCACCACCACCACCGCCTCTACCAACAAATGTCCAAGATGAGCGAAATTCAATTCTACGCCGCGATCTGCCAACGCCGCCACAGGAGCAGTTTCTCCCAGTTGACGAAGTAAAAGTAGTGCGCAGCCGCCATCGAGGAAACAACCCGCGAAACGGTCAACGCAGAGGACGTCATCAGGCTCGTGTTATTGATGTTGATTCGAAATCAAGACAGAATAACTTTGGGGCTGATCCGAAATCGGGAACAGAAGACCTGATTCCGAAACAAATTGTGCGGACAACGCAACCAACAACTGCCGCTACCCCCATTCCCGCAATCACCGAAACCTCCACGAGCAATGAAGTGCCCACTTTGGCGCCAATCGAAATTCCAGAACAGACCAGCACAATCGCTAAGGTATATATAACAGAGATGCTCTTACAGTTTCCGGCGTCTTTTAGAAACCAAACGACGTATTTCTACAGTGTTGCACTTCGAGAAACGTCGACAAGCCCTGTGAATCACGTTGCAATTTCGATGTGCTCAATAAGAAAGTTGTAAGTTTTGCTGAAACGGCTCGTAAATGTAGTTATCTCGATTAGCTAACTGGAATGTTCTTGGGAACGGATCCGTGCCCACAACGCAACGGCTTGAAATTGCTCACATGTGCGGCGCAGGACGGAGACCACACAGCGTGTTGCCAATCAAAAGGCGTCGCAAAGACATCAGCAGGCGACAAGTGCCTTGCGTTCTGTCTAATGACACCTGGGTCTCAATTCCAGGTAAGCTATCAAAAACTATCACGACTATCAACTATCACGAACACCGTTCCAGGCTGATATCTCTTACCTTCCATGCTGGGGAGTTCTGAACGACATCAAAGCGTGCTTTAGAGAATCGATCGTCCGCCAAATTGCAGCTAGCTAATTTCTACCAACAATTGAGCCAATGAATTCCATTATTGTTTGTACATATTGGTTCTTCTCTTACACTGTTATATTTTTCATTGTTCGACTATCTTCTTCGCTGGATCGAATAAACTGCTCAAGGGTTAAACAAAAACACGTAAACAATTCCACACAAAGCAATCCAAAAACGTATTTATTTTTCTTCATGTAAAAAAGAAATCCCACAACGCAGGGTATTTAGCAACAATAAATTTTACTCAGACTATCAAACAATAAACTAATTAACGTTTTTTGCCGGTTTCACATGACTTCAAATATTCTTCGTCGGCAATGTTGAGCATAAGACCACCAGCAGGTAAGTAGACCTTGTTGGTAGATTCAGACACGGTCTTCGCAATTTTCTGAGCGGCACGAATCTTTCGCAACTTCAAGAAGCCCTGGTCGAACTTCATCGATTCACCGAGCTTAAAAATAAGGTAAGTCCAATAAAACTAGAAATTAAAAATACCAATTTCGCAGCTTCAGCTTCTCCCTCAGCTTGCACAATCTTCTCCTGACGCTGCTGAATGGCCTTCTCAACATAGAAACTCGCACGCTGAGCTTCCTGAGCGGCTACTTGCTTAGCCTCAACGGCAGCAGAATACTGGGGAGAGAAAGCAAGTTCAGTGATAGCAACGTCGTCCAAAATAAGGTTGAAGTCAAGAGCACGTTCGATAAGACCTTTTCGAACAAGAAGTGAAACTTGTTGACGTTGAGTAATTAACTGAGAAGCATTGAACTTGGCGACAACACCTTTGAGCACCTATAATAATCCAAAAAACTAACATCTTGACTTTGTTAACATACCTCGTTGCAGATCGACGGAAGTACACGCTCTTCCCAGTTCTGTCCAAGAGTGCGGTAAATTTTAGTCAAGTTGTTGGGATCAGGACGTGACAAAACACGGAGTCCGATATTGACCATCTGCAAATCTTTGCTGCCAGTTGGAGAGCGGATCGAATTAGGACGGGCACGGATGTCGTAGACGATGGGATATTGGAACCACGGGACACGGAAATGGAGTCCTTCCTTGTAAATTTCATCGGAGATTCCACCGATGCGGTTGAACATAATGGCTCGATGACCGGCATCAACTAAATTTTGTTTGATAACTAAAGCGTCATGCAAACGTTGAATACCGGTGAAAACTGAATTGAGGATGGTGTAACCTGCGGCACCTGCAGCCGCCAGCAGACCAAGGCCAACTCCAGCGCCCTTACTGTTCTTCAAAAGATGGTTCATAGCTTCTTGCCCCTTGTTGGCCATTTTTGATCAGCCCTGCAATCAAAGCAATGATCAACACAAACAGATAAACAACGAATCATAAGACATTCAGTCACACAAGCGCCAATTCGCGACAGTTGCATCAGCCAAAGATTGGAAGAACCCACAAACCGAAAAGAAGAAAATGAACGTGTGCCAATTACACTGTAGTAGGTGGTCCTGAGACGAAGCTTTGAAAATGGAGATTCAAATATTCGCTTTGCCGTAAGCGAGTATGTTTTTTGTTTCAACTTGAAGATGATGGCTTGAGAACGATCGGGCACATATCGCAGAGCAGAAATTGTGATTTATTTAGCTAAAAAATTTATCGCAAGCGGCGAATAGACGAGAAAGGGAGAAACAATCTGTTTCGGCTAAATTCTTCCCAATCATAGCTCATAAACCTTTGGAGTCCGCGAAGATTGACTAAAAGCAGCTGACGTTTGGTTCAAGACATCCAGCGGTGCGATACTGCATCTGTATTACAGTGCTAAAACCGTCAAAAAAGCATTTTGAGAAAGCCCGTTGTCCATGACCGTGTCCTTCAGGGTTTCACCGCGTCTGTGTCAAGAGCAAGGAAAATAAAGGATTATTTTGTTTATGAATTAATAAATGGCAAACAATACATAAGATTACAATCATATCAGTGGGGCAAATTCTGGCGACGTAACTCGTTGAAGTTGTTTCTGCCACGTTTGGCCTGAAACAGTTGTGCAAATTCTGGCGACGTAACTCATTGAAGTTGTTTCTGCCACGTTTGGCCAATTCATCAACTGGGTGGAGCAGTGCGGCTGACCAGCAATTTCAGATCCGTTTTCTAAAAATTTAGTTTTTTAGATTTTAATCATATAGTTTAAGATACAGATACAATGAAACCTTTGTGCAAATTCTGGCGACGTAACTCGTTGAAGTTATTTCTTCCACGTAGTTGGCCGCTAACCTATTCCATTTCAAACAGCTCATGTGAATACTGTAAACATCAATATGTGAATAGCAATACAAAGGGTCCATTATGTGAAACAGAACATTCACCTCCAATGGCCGCGCAGCACATAAACAAACAGATGAGAGGAGGAGGCGACCAACCTCACAGCAGTGATGCCGTCGACTGACGAAAGTCTGCGGAAGGCACACAGCGGCCTAAAATCCACGTAAACGAAAGTTACGTCTCAGACGTCAGCAGTTGCTCGGTCTTAAGACGATTCAGGCAATTTGAAAATTCAAATGATGCACATGCAATGGACGAATTTTAGCGGAATCTAGCGCCCAATCTAAGCTTTGTTCGTGTAGTTTTAGCTTTGCGCATTGACTTTCTATTGTTTTGTAGGTGAAATTAGAACTCTGTTGTGCAGCAGTCGAGGCAAGATCGCGGTGTCTAGTCACGCCATCAAACTTCTTTACATGAGGTAAATTGAGGTGATGAAGGACTTGTTGTAGCGTTGTGTTTAGGTATTTGAGTAAATATGAACAAAATGAACTGATCGGAGAAACTGAAGAAGTTGAATCGGATGCATTAGCCAGCAGGAGTCGAAACGGACGAATCTTCAACTATCTAGCTTCATCGGATTGTCCAGTTTCTCTCCCTGCTATCAATGCAGGTATCTTTTCGTTTCATTTTGTTCTTGATCGACATGTTATAGAGCCAGTTCACTATCTGACTACCCAGGAAAGCGAATACGGTCGCCTTACAAAGTCTTTGCTAAGCGGACTACCTAATGAGATCGACTTTGCTATTAACATCCTTACTTTGCTATCTCATCCTGGTCCGCGCATTTTGAAAGTCTCCACCTGTCCTGCTATTATCACTTTACTCATGGCGCACGTAGGAATTTTCGCTGAAGGTATTATTTCTTTAGTGGTATTTTACAGTATTCTACTGTCGGTTTTAGACGAATGCACTCTAAACCATTTGTATGAAACATGGCGAGAAGCGAGCGGCCGGGATTTCTTTGGATTCTGGAAGGGATCTGGAATTACTGATCCTGAAATATTGAAACTAGCTGGCTTTCATGATAGTTTGCTGCTCGACAAATGTCACAACGATCGCGATTTATTCAATCTTCCGCTGGCGGAATTCTCTACATCCGAACCTGTCTCTTGGCGTGTTTTCCAGGTCTGTTTCTCAATGAATTTTGCAAGATTAGGTTTTTTCTGAATTTAGGTTCTCTGTATTGTTCGGAATTTGTCGTTTGAAGAGGTTAATCGACAAGCCTTGGCTGAAAATTGGCCATTGATAAAGTAAGCAGCACAAATAGCTACAGAAGCAACTGTGAATTTGATTTCTTTTAGATTCCTTTTGGTTTGCGCAGCTTGTGACTGGCCGCAGTTAATGACCAGCTCACTCGATACTCTAAGTAACCTCTCTTTCGAGTTGGACATTACAAATGGAGAAATGTCGGCTTCTAATCATGCACTACTCAAGATAGTGAACAAATGCATTCATTCAAGTGATAAACTGCAAGTTACGCGTGGAATGGAAATTATCGCTGGTTTATGCAACACGGAGAAAAACGAGAATACCATGTGCGAGTTCTTCAGTGATGGAGTTATCGCGCAGATATTCAGCACCGTTTGTTTGAAAGACGTTATGGTTTGTGTTTACACGCTTGAAGCTCTTTACCAGGTACATTCTAACAGAACTTTGTGTGCTCATTATTAGTGATCTTTCTTTAGATTTCTGAGTTGGGAACGGTCGCCTGTGAGCTGATCTGCAGACATTCGCACGCAATCGACATGCTTGTGGACATGACTACTGTAGAAGCTGTTTCGTTTGGAACGACAGGCCTCGCAGGAATGAGGGTGGTTGAATATAATGCCCCGGGAAGTGCACCTCCAGCCACGAACATTGTAATACACTTTGCCCTAATCGTATTTTGGTTTACTGTACTGTGCTTTAGGCACCGGCGCATTCACGGCTTCCACCAACGAATACGGCTGTGATGACGAATGCGACGACTGTAAAAGCGCCGACGCCACCTCACCATGAGTTAGTCTCACACCGTGTTGTTCCACCATCTCCGGCAATGTCAAATGGAAATTCCCAATTATCTCAAGGAGACTCACAACACTCCAAACTGGATGTTCTAACTGTGAGGTGGATTAGGAAGAACTGCATTCCAGCTCTTGGAAACTCAGTTAACCGAGGCGAAGTCTACGCAGCCTACGTTAATGACATGCGGACTATCTACAATAGCCTAAGCGGAAGTGTAGTAATGTTTTCAAACACTCTACAAACTTGCTTCCGTGACGTTGCTATCAAACCTTGTCAGAAACAGGGATCGTCATATGGATACACTATAGAAGGCATAAGATTTGTTGGAAATCAGAGCCAGAACAGAGGTTGGCCATTCATCTCTAATTACAGGTTTATGAAGTAGCTAATTTAGTGACCACTTTCAATAGACCTGGTTCAGTTGCTAAATCTCCTTCGCTGGATTCAGAAACCCATCCGCAATCAAGTGGTTCACCTGTTCATCGATCCGGAAGCGATTCTCATTCACCCTCGCCGTTATCCGACTTCGTTGACGATGAGCAAGACGAACCATTGAGCTCGCAGGTTCTTGTAGGGAACCCCCCAAGAGCGTCAACGGAATCGCAGGAATCGGAGGTGTCGGTTGGACAGAACAGCCACGTAAGCTATTTTTTGTTGTTGCTAGGTTCGGTAAACTTCACGGGAATCATTTTTGTTTTGCTAAAGCGCCCAATCTAGGCTTTGTTTGTGTAGTTTTAGCTTTGCGCATTGACTTTCTATTGTTTTGTAGGTGAAATTAGAAGTCTGTTGTGCAGCAGTCGAGGCAAGAAATATTCTGGCATCCGACAACAAAGCGCATGAAACAAAAATTGTGCGCGTGGAAAATACGGCCTGTCGAATTCCTCTTCCCAATGCAGAAAATCATAACCCTTCGGAACAAATTGTAATTTATTAATTTACTCTGACGCTTTTGAAGAAATTCGCGAAGCCTTGAAATTTTCTGTTTATATATGAGCTTTTTTTAGGTCAGCAACGACGATGAGTCTGGGAAGTTGGATTTAACTATCGACGCTGTGGCTTCAGGCAAAAATGGCATCAATGCGGGCATCAACGGACATCAAAACTGCAATGGGGTCAGCTATAAGGTAAGCTACACACAACTACTGTCAGTCAAAGACTAAATTTATGTTTTTAGCATTTGAACGGTGTCAGTAGCGATCACGATCATGAAAATGATGTGATGGACGAACATGATGATGAAGAAATGGATGATGATGAAATGGAAGCCGACGACGAAGAGGAGCATTTCGATGAAGATGACATGGGCGCGGATGATGAAGACGACGATGTCTCGTCAATGTGCTCTGAATCTGTGCAGTCGTCAGTGAATGGAGTGTTAACTCATTTGCAGTCTGGTGACACCCAATCAAATGGCGTAGAATCTCAACACGTCTTCACCAACGGCCACTTCAGCACAAGCGAATCTGACTCTACGGGAATCGAACACACTTCAGCTGACATTGATCCGTCGACAAGCGAAGACGGAAACCTATTATGTGAATGGGACAATTGCCTACGCTTCTTCTCCACCGGTTCGGCGATGTTTTATCACTGCGCGACCGAACACGTCAACGAAAATACTGTTCAGTGCAAATGGCCCAACTGCGATAATACGCTCAGATCGCACTGGTCTCTTGTAACTCACATCCAAGACCATCACTGTAATGAGTTGTCGCTGAGACACGCTGCAAAACGTCGCCAAGAAGGCAACCCTCCGGACACACCACAACATTTGGTTAAAGAACCTCAACCCCATATGTACACAAAGAACGCCGCTGCAGATGCCATCAGACGCCACGCATTTACTAATCTTCCCCAAGACGTAACTGTAAGTTGATATTTATTATTATTATTGAAAAACGTGAAACGCTTTTAGGACGTAGATGAAGGCCCCGTTACGAGAAGTATACGACTGACCAGTAGTCTAATCCTACGCAATTTGGCGCGATACTCGAGTGACGGAAGAAGGTAACACTCTCAATGTCACGAACGCGTTTCATCAGAATATGTTTCAGACTACTAAGACGACACGAATCTCACCTAAGTTGGCTTGCTCTGTCAAAATTAGAAAGCGGTACGGCGCTTTCACAATGCTTGGCAGAGCTTCACGAATCTCACGCTCCTTAGCCGAATCTCGTCGACACACCCACGCTACTACTCCCCATTCCTTGCAATTCCGGTTTTTATTTCGCTTTTGGTTCGCATAGCTATTTTACTAACTGTACTGTATTTTACAACTGGATGTGTATTTTATGGTATTAATTTGGCAGTTAGAACTTTGACAATGGTTTATTGTATTAATGATGCATTTCGGGTTATTATCTAATCCGTAATTCACAATCCGTAGATTTCTACCGTAATCCCAATAAACGAATTTAACGTTGAAATCAACTCAAATCAATGCAAAAGCTCTCATCTCGCCGCGGGCAACGCGATCGCCATCCGATCGCCATTCTTCGCGTCGTCCGATTCGATGTTCACACTGTCAAGCCAACTGCGCACGCAGCGCAGCACGCTGTTCACGTAAGTTGAAGTCCCCAGTTTGCAGAACTTGGTGCTTTCCTGCCAGCGAACGATGTCGATGAGTTCGTCCTTGCCGTCCTTACAGATCTTTGTGAATCTTCCGAACCATCCCTCCTTCTCGACGCTGAACGCCTCGTAGGTATTGTAGACGACCTTCTCCTTGACGATGAGTTCTCCGGAGTTGGGGTTCTCGACGCTCGGACCACCGAGTTCATCGCCGTCGACGCACGAATGCTTCAGATCGGTGGTGTTGGTGGCTACAGAGACGTTTCGCGCGATGATCGGCAGCGCCCCGTCAGAGAGGTTTTCCAGGCCGAAGAGATATTGTTCACGCCGTCGAAGCACGGATCGGCCGAGGAGATGGAGAGGAGCGAGCGGACAGCGAGAAGCATACCAGTATAGGGGGTGGTGACCGACTTCTGACTGTTTCGTGTCGGTTTATATGGCACAAATGCGCTGTGAGTGAAAGACTCATTTTCACGCAACAGGGTCGCGTCGTGCGGATTGTCACCCGTTATGGTTAACTCCATTACGTAGAACGTTTTTCGGACCAAAAAGTGACTGTGTCACCCCATCTTCGACCTCTGATTGATGATTACAGCGCACATTCTTAGAACTTGAAATCTTTTGATCAAACTGAGGAGTTCTGGGAACTAACAAATCAGAGTTCAGTCAAAAATACTGTCGAAAGTGAACTTACCGAGTTATGAGCATTTATGATTGCAAGCGGAAGAAAAAACTCGCAATACAAAAACGAAAAGGAAGAAGCGCGGGTGGCCGTCTTATGAAGCATGGATTGCGAGGATCGAACGTAATAAGAACGAGCGGCAATTATAAGCTGTACGCTTTAGAGGTCGTTTTAAACTATATTTTTGCGATTAGAACGATCAACAATGTGAACATTGTCGTTGTGCCTTCTTCTTGTTTTGCCACCGAGTTTCATTGAAACGCGATGGAGACTCGAATCGATGGACTGACGCGGCAGCTTGCAGCGTGCGTCATGTTCCGCCGTTGATACACGTTGGATAAGTGAAATCTGTGAATGACATTGACGATCTCAAGCAGATTAAGCGCCACGTCAGGGCGTCATTTGTGTCGCTCACGTCTGTGGGTCTCCCCGGTGGAGCATTAACGCTTTTCTGTTCCCGTGGTCGCTGTCATGGATCAGCGGGTGTAATTAGAGGATAAGCTCGCCTATGTAGACGACCATTCTAGACGGAATAAGCCGCACTAAAGCGCTAGTAACGGCGTTAGGACGCGCCCAAAGAACGCGATTCGCGGCCGTCAGCGATGAAAGAGGATGGCGATTCAGCGATGCATGAATGACTTGATCATGCACCAGCTGCTGGCAGATAGCGTCGGCAGAAAGAGCTTCGCCTTATTCAGGGAAAGTTACCACCGCCCAGAGGTGTCCAGAGATGATGTTTACACGGCTCGGACATGACGATATGTTCAATGCGGCACGAAACGCAGAACGGACGGAAACGGGTTGTTATGCTTTTATGTAGTAGGGCAGATGACGGTTACATGGCTCGGACATAGAACCACCGATTCTGACAACATGTTCAATTAGGGCGGAAACGCAGAACAGGACCGATATTAGAAGGGATTCGAAGCGTCGCTCCCGGGAAACGAGGATGCTCGATGCAGTTGGTTTCGAGAAGTGAGCGCATCTCTGGAGTGTTGGACGTTTCATTCTGGAACGATTGAC
Organism: Steinernema feltiae; assembly: GCA_007213375.1. Taxonomy (NCBI): domain Eukaryota; kingdom Metazoa; phylum Nematoda; class Chromadorea; order Rhabditida; family Steinernematidae; genus Steinernema; species Steinernema feltiae. The sequence goes on from MQUG01000100.1 coordinate 164,307, forward strand.
GCAATTCCGTACGCAGATGGATGACTGATTTGGTAGCGTTCGTTGGAATGAATCGTTCTGTCCACCATTTGAACACCGAGGAGAAGATCAAATACGACATTTGCGAAGTAATTGAGTTGTGAATTAAACCGCCGATTTGGACCGATCGGAGAGTATCCAACAGTCGAGGGGACAAAAACGGAGTTGTGAGCGCGCCGTTCATAGGATTCAAAAAATACAGCGCCCGAATGCAGAGAATGCTTTCGGCGAGTTTCTCAACAAGTTCTATTTCTGCTTTGCCCGCATCAGTTCTGGAAAAACACATGAAAATGGTCACAGGTTTGTAGCTTCGTCGTAGCAGGGCGCATAGCTGTGACAGTCGGTCAGTGGTCAAGATGAAAGTTCTGGCAAAAGACTGGTGTACCCAAACCGTATCGCATGTTGTCCTCTTAGATGCGAGCAACGTCTCCAAGCCGACATATGGGCTGTAGTGATAAACGATATCGTTGGTGAATCGACTGCAGAAGTGCAGCGTGTAGTTCGTACATTCGAGATTGGCCGCTTCTTTCCAAACGGGCGGAAAGTCATCAAACTTTACCTCACCTTCGTGAATGAGACGCAGAACGTCTTCGGTGAACAAAAGGGGAACGAAATCCATTGTGATCGTGAATATCAGTTGATTGAGCCAGCAGCAGGGATGCAAATGAAAACAAATCAACGCAACTTGCGATGCGTTGATTCATGCGTTGAGTTGACGCATCGCAACCGGTCTCAACCGCTTCACAATATAGCAATGCGTCTTGGAGTCTTGACACGATAGCGTTTTCTATCATGTTTGACACTTCAGCAATGTACTGTACTTCATTCATCAGATCAGTAAATCCTGTTCCCTAATGCTTCAGTAACGAATGATTTCAAAGGAATGTTCCGATCAATTAAGGCTCAAAGGGTACAAGAGGCTCCAGACGGTCAAATGCCCAATGAAGATACACAGCGAATTGATGGGGTCCACCAGGGTGATGCTAAGACCGCCACCAATCCACAGTATACCTGTCCTTGTTTATCTTGTAAAAGACTTTGATGAACCACGAATCCAAACGCCCCGTCCGTAATCCACGAAGCTCCATGATGATAGCTGGAAGTTTTCATCACCACCAGAGTAGCGCCGTCCGTGTAGAGCTCGGGAACGTCGCGCTTTGTGAGAACATCCTTTCCCGAACATTTCGATCATTCTCCTGATTTCCAGGAGATGTCTGTCCACGACTGAAAGTTCTGTTTGAGCCAAATTCTTCGCTATCATAGCTCATCTTTCATTTCCATAGCCTTGTTCATTAAAGGGACAGTATCATGATTGAAACGTTCCGAAACTTCTCCTATGGGCAGGTTTTCGGGATCGAGGAAATTTTTGGTGAAGTCAGAATTGTTCCAAGTTATCTGGGAGAACTGAGATATGGCACCTTATCCGGTAACCAAAAAGATTCGGTCTTGTCACGATTTGTCTGCGGTCGCATCTCAGTATTCCGATCTTGCACTGGCGTGCATTGCAAAATCTGGCTATATTTTCTGATGGCATGCGAGTTCTTAGCGACCTCGAATTAGCCTGACATGGCCATGGAAACACAGAATTGTGGCTATTTGACGGAAAAAGTGCAAAAAATCGAGTTGAGCACGCCGCTGCGAGCGGGTAAGTCCACGACGACCTGTGTTTCCATGGTCATTGCCTTATTTCTCAAGTCAAACTCACAAGTATCTCAAAACCCTGTCTACACATGTGAGCAGCAAAACAGCAAAATTGTAAACAATAAACGGCCTATCTTGAAAGATCAAGCTCATTGCTTACTCAACCATTCAACTGATGCTCATTAAAAAGGCATAACAGGGCATAACTCTCCATTCTCTGTGGCATACGACTGATGTGAGAGGTTCATCGCAAACTCCATCCATTCTTTGGCGGGAAATCGCAAAAACCAACTGCTGAACGAGCTGTTCACTGTTGCCGGCGTGGTCCCAAGACGAACGTTCAACGACGACGCTCGCATTGGAAAGTCGCCAAACAATGCCTCGAACTCCGCGGGTCGGCGAGACTTTTGGTTCATGTGAACAGCACAGTCGTTGGCGGCGGCCGTATGCTTTCGCGCCATCATCCGGCATCCCCAGCGAACGATCGCGCGGGCGGTCGTGAGTGACGCCATCTCCCTTTCTCCCTTTGCTACTACAGAGAACAGATTGTGCTGTTTTTGGTTGTGGCCACAAAACGTTTGTGTCGCGCGCGTGTAGTTTGATCGGAAGAGCAACTTTAACCGATCAGGCAAACATAATACAACATTTCAGACAAAATGGCGGTGGCGAGTCGGAGGAGAAAGCGCACTCACCGGTGCGGATACGTAGAGCATCTGCTCGATGCATCGGCCAAAACGATGAAGACCTCAGAGTTCTATCAAAGCTTAAACGGCTTCTATCGTAAGAAATGGTAAGCAATAGCGTTTGATAAATCGCTACTGAAATGTTGAATTCTTCAGGGGCGCCAACCTTAGAATTCCCAGCGTCGATGGATTCGCGTTCGACTTGTGCAAACTTTATGAAGTTGTGATGGAGCATGGCGGCTGGCAAAAGGTCTCATCAGCGGAGCAGTGGGGCGATGTCGCAGCTCTGTTAGGATTCAGTCAAGAGATCGCGGTGTCTAGTCACGCCATCAAACTTCTTTACATGAGGTAAATTGAGGTGATGAAGGACTTGTTATAGCGTTGTGTTTAGGTATTTGAGTAAATATGAACAAAATGAACTGATCGGAGAAACTGAAGAAGTTGAATCGGATGCATTAGCCAGCAGGAGTCGAAACGGACGAATCTTCAACTATCTAGCTTCATCGGATTGTCCAGTTTCTCTCCCTGCTATCAATGCAGGTATCTTTTCGTTTCATTTCTGTTCTTGATCGACATGTTATAGAGCCAGTTCACTATCTGACTACCCAGGAAAGCGAATACGGTCGCCTTACAAAGTCTTTGCTAAGCGGACTACCCAATGAGATCGACTTTGCTATTAACATCCTTACTTTGCTATCTCATCCTGGTCCGCGCATTTTGAAAGTCTCCACCTGTCCTGCTATTATCACTATACTCATGGCGCACGTAGGAATTTTCGCTGAAGGTATTATTTCTTTAGTGGTATTTTACAGTATTCTACTGTCGGTTTTAGACGAATGCACTCTAAACCATTTGTATGAAACATGGCGAGAAGCGAGCGGCCGGGATTTCTTTGGATTCTGGAAGGGATCTGGCATTACTGATCCTGAAATATTGAAACTAGCTGGCTTTCATGATAGTTTGCTGCTCGACAAATGTCACAACGATCGCGATTTATTTAATCTTCCGCTGGCGGAATTCTCTACATCCGAACCTGTCTCTTGGCGCGTTTTCCAGGTCTGTTTCTCAATGAATTTTGCAAGATTAGGTTTTTTCTGAATTTAGGTTCTCTGTATTGTTCGGAATTTGTCGTTTGAAGAGGTTAATCGACAAGCCTTGGCTGAAAATTGGCCATTGATAAAGTAAGCAGCACAAATAGCTACAGAAGCAACTGTGAATTTGATTTCTTTTAGATTCCTTTTGGTTTGCGCAGCTTGTGACTGGCCTCAGTTAATGACTAGCTCACTCGATACACTAAGTAACCTCTCTTTCGAGTTGGACATTACAAATGGAGAAATGTCGGCTTCTAATCATGCACTACTCAAGATAGTGAACAAATGCATTCATTCAAGTGATAAACTGCAAGTTACGCGTGGAATGGAAATTATCGCTGGTTTATGCAACACGGAGAAAAACGAGAATACCATGTGCGAGTTCTTCAGTGATGGAGTTATCGCGCAGATATTCAGCACCGTTTGTTTGAAAGACGTTATGGTTTGTGTTTACACGCTTGAAGCTCTTTACCAGGTACATTCTAACAGAACTTTGTGTGCTCATCATGAGTGATATTTCTTTAGATATCTGAGTTGGGAACTGTCGCCTGTGAGCTGATCAGCAGACATTCGCACGCAATCGACATGCTTGTGGACATGACTACTGTAGAAGCTGTTTCGTTTGGAACGACAGGCCTCGCAGGAATGAGGGTGGTTGAATATAATGCCCCGGGAAGTGCACCTCCAGCCACGAACATTGTAATACACTTTGCCCTAATCGTATTTTGGTTTACTGTACTGTGCTTTAGGCACCGGCGCATTCACGGCTTCCACCAACGAATACGGCTGTGATGACGAATGCGACGACTGTAAAAGCGCCGACGCCACCTCACCATGAGTTAGTCTCACACCGTGTTGTTCCACCATCTCCGGCAATGTCAAATGGAAATGCCCAATTATCTCAAGGAGACTCACAACACTCCAAACTGGATGTTCTAACTGTGAGGTGGATTAGGAAGAACTGCATTCCAGCTCTTGGAAACTCAGTTAACCGAGGCGAAGTCTACGCAGCCTATGTTAATGACATGCGGACTATCTACAATAGCCTAAGCGGAAGTGTAGTAATGTTTTCAAACACTCTACAAACTTGCTTCCGTGACGTTGCTATCAAACCTTGTCAGAAACAGGGATCGTCATACGGATACACTATAGAAGGCATAAGATTTGTTGGAAATCAGAGCCAGAACAGAGGTTGGCCATTCATCCATAATTACAGGTTTATGAAGTAGCTAATTTAGTGACCACTTTCAATAGACCTGGTTCAGTTGCTAAATCTCCTTCGCTGGATTCAGAAACCCATCCGCAATCAAGTGGTTCACCTGTTCATCGATCCGGAAGCGATTCTCATTCACCCTCGCCGTTATCCGACTTCGTTGACGATGAGCAAGACGAACCATTGAGCTCGCAGGTTCTTGTAGGGAACCCCCAAGAGCGTCAACGGAATCGCAGGAATCGGAGGTGTCGGTTGGACAGAACAGCCACGTAAGCTATTTTTTGTTGTTGCTAGGTTCGGTAAACTTCACGGGAATCATTTTTGTTTTGCTAAAGCGCCCAATCTAGGCTTTGTTTGTGTAGTTTTAGCTTTGCGCATTGACTTTCTATTGTTTTGTAGGTGAAATTAGAAGTCTGTTGTGCAGCAGTCGAGGCAAGAAATATTCTGGCATCCGACAACAAAGCGCATGAAACAAAAATTGTGCGCGTGGAAAATACGGCCTGTCGAATTCCTCTTCCCAATGCAGAAAATCATAACCCTTCGGAACAAATTGTAATTTATTAATTTACTCTGACGCTTTTGAAGAAATTCGCGAAGCCTTGAAATTTTCTGTTTATATATGAGCTTTTTTTAGGTCAGCAACGACGATGAGTCTGGGAAGTTGGATTTAACTATCGACGCTGTAGCTTCAGGCAAAAATGGCATCAATGCGGGCATCAACGGACATCAAAACTGCAATGGGGTCAGCTATAAGGTAAGCTACACACAACTACTGTCAGTCAAAGACTAAATTTATGTGTTTAGCATTTGAACGGTGTCAGTAGCGATCACGATCATGAAAATGATGTGATGGACGAACATGATGACGAAGAAATGGATGATGATGAAATGGAAGCCGACGACGAAGAGGAGCATTTCGATGAAGATGACATGGGCGCGGATGATGAAGACGACGATGTCTCGTCAATGTGCTCTGAATCTGTGCAGTCGTCAGTGAATGGAGTGTTAACTCATTTGCAGTCTGGTGACACCCAATCAAATGGCGTAGAATCTCAACACGTCTACACCAACGGCCACTTCAGCACAAGCGAATCTGACTCTACGGGAATCGAACACACTTCAGCTGACATTGATCCGTCGACAAGCGAAGACGGAAACCTATTATGTGAATGGGACAATTGCCTACGCTTCTTCTCCACCGGTTCGGCGATGTTTTATCACTGCGCGACCGAACACGTCAACGAAAATACTGTTCAGTGCAAATGGCCCAACTGCGACAATACGCTCAGATCGCACTGGTCTCTTGTAACTCACATCCAAGACCATCACTGTAATGAGTTGTCGCTGAGACACGCTGCAAAACGTCGCCAAGAAGGCAACCCTCCGGACACACCACAACATTTGGTTAAAGAACCTCAACCCCATATGTACACAAAGAACGCCGCTGCAGATGCCATCAGACGCCACGCATTTACTAATCTTCCCCAAGACGTAACTGTAAGTTGATATTTATTATTATTATTGAAAAACGTGAAACGCTTTTAGGACGTAGATGAAGGCCCCGTTACGAGAAGTATACGACTGACCAGTAGTCTAATCCTACGCAATTTGGCTCGATACTCGAGTGACGGAAGAAGGTAACACTCTCAATGTCACGAACGTTTCATCAGAATATGTTTCAGACTACTAAGACGGCACGAATCTCACCTAAGTTGGCTTGCTCTGTCAAAATTAGAAAGCGGTACGGCGCTTTCACAATGCTTAGCAGAGCTTCACGAATCTCACGCTCCTTAGCCGAATCTCGTCGACACACCCACGCTACTACTCCCCATTCCTTGCAATTCCGGTTTTTATTTCGCTTTTGGTTCGCATAGCTATTTTACTAACTGTACTGTATTTTACAACTGGATGTGTATTTTATGGTATTAATTTGGCAGTTAGAACTTTGACAATGGTTTATTGTATTAATGATGCATTTCGGGTTATTATCTAATAAAGACATTTCATTGATATTCACTGGATATGGTGGACCGCGTGTTTCCAAGTTGTGAGCGGAGCCGTGCAAGGCGAAGCTTGACTGAATGGTACACCGCCCTAATAGGATAGTCCCGCACGGTGTACGGTATCGACGGAATTACAGAAGATTCGCGGAAATTACATACGCGACGAGCGCCGATCGAGAATTGCGTGGCGTCGCGTCCACCAAACGGACTGACCGACCCTGCGATGCCATTCAGTGCGCTCTAGAAGTGAAGATTGAGGGAGCGCTGATCTAGCATTTGAAAAAACGGACATTGGATTTCACAATCCGTAGATTTCTACCGTAATTCTAATAAACGAATTTAGCGTTGAAATCAACTCGAATCAATGTCAAATACATGAGTCAGCACCTGATTTTCGCGATTATAGTTCCACTGGTTCTTGCGCTTTTTCAGAAAAACGTTTTCTCCTCGTCGGTGAGAATGACTCATGCACAATTTCTTCGTGCAATGGTCGAACGAGATGAGCTCAAATCGCTTATCGGTTGCGCGGACGCGGCTTATGCCGGATGTCTGGCGGAGCCTTAGGGCACATATTACAAGAAAGATCCCGCCCTCAGCAACTGAGATGGGACCGGAGTCCATTTTAAACACATGGTAGGCACGGTTCTCTACCAGTGCGCACAACCAGCAGCTTAAACCCCTAGGCAGTCGCTCTGTATGATTTAATTTGATTCAGAGATGTATATCTGTTTTCTTCTTTGTTTTCTGCGTGTACATTCGCCGAGTTGAATCATTGACTGACTGACCCACAGACTGAGAGCGAGAGATTTTAGGTGTGCGATTGCGTCTACTCTTCCCCTACCTGACAACATCGCCTAATTCGATATTCGGTCAGCGGACAGCGGTCCTCCTTACCGTGTCGACATGCGGTCAACGTTTCTCGTGTTCTGTTTAATTTCGAACGTCGCCTTAATTCAAAATGCGTTTGCTCAAACGATGCGGCCAAACCATGTTGCCATAAACGAAAAACGGAAGCACATTGACGTCGATTCTTCCTGGTTAGACAAGAAAGACCGAGATGTTCAACTGGTTTGTTGTTTTGGGGGTTGTTCGTTTGTTAATCCGCATTTATAGGTTGGACTCGACGCTAGTGACGCAGAGAAAGCGGTCATTGATTTGAAGAACCAAAAGAAACAGTTGAGTGCTTCCGCTCACGGAAATATTGCTGCAGCCGAGACTTCCGATGGACAACGCGCGCAGATTCAACGTTTCGGCGACAAGGGCGGTGTAGCCACTGTAGACGGCCACAAGTACGCACAAAATATTGTTTCATGCTTTTCAAAAATGGATTTCAGGGCTCAGCTAAAAACGAAAGAGGACGGCGATGGCAAACACGCTTTGTTGAAAGCTGACGGAAAGTACGACCTCGACACCATTGCTCGTGGATCGTTGAAAGACCCAAAGGATACGGATTTTCTCGCCACAAACGACCGATTCGACTTCAAAGTGGACCCGGCTGCTCATTCCAAAGATCAAGGAGAAGGAACTCTCGGCTTCAATGACAAGGTGAGCTGTTTAAAGACTGTGTTTAATTGACGATTGGTGTTCAGGAGAAGGGCAAATCTGGAACTTACGGCTACACAATTGTGCAAACCGGCAAGAAGGTTGACGCGCAGCTCTCCGCTCACGACATCGGAAACAGCAAACGCGATGATTTTGCGCAATCGCTGTTTGGTCGTCGGTCCGATAAGTATCACTGCACCGGTATTGATTATAACGACCTCCACTAATTACACGTTCGTTCGTTCCATTTACAGCCGAAACCCCCGGCGTTTCGCAGTGTTATGACGAGCAAGGTCGCAGTGCGGGTAAAGTTGTCGCCGACAAGAATGGAAACACCGTTGTCTACAACGACAAGGATGTGCCCATTGGAACGGGTACGGTGCGGAAGACTGGTGACCGCTCATACGAGGTAGTTTATTTATCCATTTTTCTTTATTTAATTTTTTTCAATATTCAGGCTGTTGTGAGCAAAAATCTGTTTATTGCACGCTTGAAGGATGTTCGCACAAAAGCCTGCTGCAAAGAGATCACCGGCCAAGAGTGCACGGAAGCGATCAAGCTGGCCAACCCCAAGTTCAGTCACCCCAGTGAGCGCGATGGCGAAGGAGCCGTTCATCTGACTTGGCCCGACTGCTTCGATATGTCGATTGATGTCACTCTCCCGCCTGGGGTTCACATTAACAAACTGGCCATGAAACTTGACGTTTCCATTCAACCCATTGGAAAGCTGCGTTGCATGGACGTCGCCACATGTGGTCGCGAATGTTTCTACTGCGATTGGTGTAAGCAGAACCGGTAATTTTCAAGTGTATTTATGCAAATTAAAACCGCTGTTTAGCAAGCTGAAACTGCTAGAAAACACGGACGGAAACTTATGTCACGCCACGGCAGAACGGACGTACACGTTGACAGTGAAACTGTGTCCTCCTCCTCAAGATCCTGAATTTACAATGTGCACTGCGTTCTCAAAGAGCGTTTGGCAAAAGGATTACTGGCAGAAAGAAGGCGCTGTCGATGTTTGGATGAAATTCTACGAACGTGGACCGAACCGCGCTGAACTGGAAAAGGAGTTCTTTACTCTGATCGATAATCCTCTTCTTGGACGACCTGCCAAGCTGGGAATCATTGCCGAATGGCTGGCTGCGAACGGTCTTGATGTATGCGCTAATCGTTGATACGATTAAGACATTGAGTCTTTTTCAGCAAGGCAGCTACACGCCCACCAACTCTGAATTGCTCGAATACTGGGTGACCAAACGCGATCCTGACCGTCTTCTTTCCTGTCAGCATGGTGTTGTGGATTATGAAATTGAAGGAGCCAAAGTGAAGACAAACGTTCTTTTCGAGGCTGCCACAACAGCGAATTCGGTGAGTCCGGTCTCAGAACTGGTTTTCGAGTCGAAAGCGCTTCAAATCTTATCTCGCTCACACTTCTAAATGCTCTGTTTACAGCTTCCGAACATTTTCAAAGACAAAAAATGTGGTGCGTTTGAGAAACTGCAAGAGGATCGTTTCCAACAAGACGTCAAAGAGTACAAACGGACATCTGGCGGCACCAGTATTCTCGGCGGTCTCGGAAATTTGTTCGCCTCTGCAGCTGGAGGTCGTCGTCGCTAAGTTTGTATATTATATATTATTGAGTCAGTTTCCTTCCTCGCAGACGGTTGTTGTGTACAAAGTGCAATAAAAAAGAAGAATACATTAATTTCGCGCGTACAGTGAGCAGAACAGACTCACGCAACTGCACAGCTGGAGGGCTCGGGCTCGAGGACATCCTTTCCCTTCCTTTGAACTATAGTCAGCGTAGCTCCACCTCCCTTGGCGACTTTCACCCTTTGCGTACGTTGTATCGTCCTGCCTCGCAGCTCTGACTGACTGAATGACAGGACAGCGCGTACTGGCTGGCTATAGGTCTCTTCTTCTACTTCTGCCTCTGTTTGTGACCACTCCCTCTGTAGTCGATACAGGGAAGGTAAGATTTAGCTGCTTCTCCCCTGCCGCCACTCGTGTCAACGCGCGCTTTGTTTGGCCAGCACTAACATTGTAGCGCACTGTGCTCGCCAGCTAGCCACAACCACTCTCTAATTTGGTTTTATAGCTGATTTTATGAAACGCAGATAGTTTTTTGTCTGTTGTGTGCGTGCGCGAAGAGAGATGTTCCGCGTCTCGCATCTCTTTGTTTCTTTCTGCTAATTTTCGCACATTTAGTGTCGGTCACCACTGCCATAATCAATCTGCGATGTCCTATGCGATCGATTAGCAATCAACGCCATCAAATGAAATTGCTGGTCTCGATCACTTTTCACGGTCCTGACTCCTACTAAAGCAATGTGCTCGTCGCCGGTAAAAAGTTGGCTCTACGTTCTGCTCATTCTCTGGCTGCTACTTACCGTCTCAAGACAAGTTTTCGATCTCATCGGCAAGCTATGGGTGCAGTCGCCTTCAATTTGCTTCAGGTGGGTTTTTTTAAATTGTAAAATCAATCGTTTAAACGACTGGTCTGTTCGGTGCAAAACATAGCTCGGAACATGACGAAAGGAGGACAATTGATTGCGGCAAAACCAGACTCGTTTCGATTGACCCTTCCGCTCGCGCACGCGCCAGCCGGCGGGGGTGATCCGTTGTGAGCGCGTAATTGAGGGTCATTTCAATTTGAACTAATCGAAAGTAAGAAGAACGATGATTCAATCGTTATAATAGCCAAGCAGCGCCTCCGTATGGGTTGTTGACCGAAGCGAGTCAAATATTTGCTTAACGCCCATGCAATCGATGCTTGTTTTCTGTTGATATCGAATTTCCTACATGGCTGGCGCCAGTACAGTCATAGTTGACATTAAACAGGGTGAAACACAGGTTTTAAACTTTAACATTTCAGACTTTATCCTGCATTACGGGTCTCTTTGCGATATGTCAATCGCGACTGTGTCTGCTGGTCAGTCTCCTATGCTCCTGTGTCATCTCGCTCTTCTACAACACTTTTATCCTACTTTCGTACGCGGGTGTGTTTGGTGAACGCAGTCGACCATGGCTCAGCGCTGGTTGCCGTACAGCTACAGTTTCTCCTCCGTCACACACCGGTGTGCGGCTCTCATTTTAATTTGACGAGCTCAGTATGGGTGCAATCGGAATGCGTTCTACCGTACTATCAAATCGAAGCTGCTCAAGCATGCCTTCATATTGCTCTAGCTGTTGCGACGTCAATACTGACGGTGGTTTTCTGGATCTCTTTTTGAAGAACCGGAACACCTATGAAAAGAAGCACATGACGTCGGTGACAATGCATCTCGGAGGATCGACCAAGGGTAGCTGCGTTCAATTAAATCCACCTGACTCAATCAACGATATCAGGTTAGAACAGCAGCGATCGTTCCTAGAGTCACCGTACTCTTGCAGCAGTGGTTATATGAATTCATCGTATGAATCAAAAGAACAGTCGTGTCATCCGATGCGAAGCGCAAACCGTACGGGAACTATGAGCGCTATGCTCAAAAGAATTCCGTCAGTTAAGAAACTCCACGCTATTCTATAGTGAAGGCTTGATTTCCGTTACCTCAAATAGCGTGGGAGTTTGCTTAACTGAGCGGAAGTTCTTTTGAGCATAGCGCTCATAGTTCCCGTACGGTTTGCGCTTCGCATCGGATGACACCGACTGTTCTTTTGATTCATACGATGAATTCATATAACCACTGCTGCAAGAGTACGGTGACTCTAGGAACGATCGCTGCTGTTCTAACCTGATATCGTTGATTGAGTCAGGTGGATTTAATTGAACGCAGCTACCCTTGGTCGATCCTCCGAGATGCATTGTCACCGACGTCATGTGCTTCTTTTCATAGGTGTTCCGGTTCTTCAAAAAAGAGATCCAGAAAACCACCGTCAGTATTGACGTCGCAACAGCTAGAGCAATATGAAGGCATGCTTGAGCAGCTTCGATTTGATAGTACGGTAGAACGCATTCCGATTGCACCCATACTGAGCTCGTCAAATTAAAATGAGAGCCGCACACCGGTGTGTGACGGAGGAAGAAACTGTAGCTGTACGGCAAACCAGCGCTGAGCCATGGTCGACTGCGTTCACCAAACACACCCGCGTACCAAAGTAGGATAAAAGTGTTGTAGAAGAGCGAGATGACACAGGAGCATAGGAGACTGACCAGCAGACACAGTCGCGATTGACATATCGCAAAGAGACCCGTAATGCAGGATAAAGTCTGAAATGTTAAAGTTTAAAACCTGTGTTTCACCTTGTTTAATGTCAACTATGACTGTACTGGCGCCAGCCATGTAGGAAATTCGATATCAACAGAAAACAAGCATCGATTGCATGGGCGTTAAGCAAATATTTGACTCGCTTCGGTCAACAACCATACGGAGGCGCTGCTTGGCTATTATAACGATTGAATCATCGTTCTTCTTACTTTCGATTAGTTCAAATTGAAATGACCCTCAATTACGCGCTCACAACGATCACCCCGCCGGCTGGCGCGTGCGCGAGCGGAAGGGTCAATCGAAACGAGTCTGGTTTTGCCGCAATCAATTGTCCTCCTTTCGTCATGTTCCGAGCTATGTTTTGCACCGAACAGACCAGTCGTTTAAACGATTGATTTTACAATTTAAAAAACCCACCTGAAGCAAATTGAAGGCGACTGGCACCCATAGCTTGCCGATGAGATCGAAAACTTGTCTTGAGACGGTAAGTAGCAGCCAGAGAATGAGCAGAACGTAGAGCCAACTTTTTACCGGCGACGAGCACATTGCTTTAGTAGGAGTCAGGACCGTGAAAAGTGATCGAGACCAGCAATTTCATTTGATGGCGTTGATTGCTAATCGATCGCATAGGACATCGCAGATTGATTATGGCAGTGGTGACCGACACTAAATGTGCGAAAATTAGCAGAAAGAAACAAAGAGATGCGAGACGCGGAACATCTCTCTTCGCGCACGCACACAACAGACAAAAAACTATCTGCGTTTCATAAAATCAGCTATAAAACAAATTAGAGAGTGGTTGTGGCTAGCTGGCGAGCACAGTGCGCTACAATGTTAGTGCTGGCCAAACAAAGCGCGCGTTGACACGAGTGGCGGCAGGGGAGAAGCAGCTAAATCTTACCTTCCCTGTATCGACTACAGAGGGAGTGGTCACAAACAGAGGCAGAAGTAGAAGAAGAGACCTATAGCCAGCCAGTACGCGCTGTCCTGTCATTCAGTCAGTCAGAGCTGCGAGGCAGGACGATACAACGTACGCAAAGGGTGAAAGTCGCCAAGGGAGGTGGAGCTACGCTGAC